>SSSL01000269.1:0-41503 GCA_008086715.1 Sitobion miscanthi
ATAGTAGGTGTAGTTAAATTCAATAATTTACAAATATTATACCAATTAACTAAATAAAAACTTTTGAAGCATTGTGTTAAAGTAAACAAGAGATAAATAGGATTACAATGCATTACAATTATGTAATGTACCTTTATGTGAAAAATAAACAAAAATTAAAATAATCGTAACACCGTTCATGTTTTACACTATTAAAATAGATACACAAGTATATAATTATATTAGGTATTCATAAGCGTTCACATGGGTGGTCAGGATAGACAGTTGACAGTTGACTATAGGTACTCCTTGAAAACTTTTGTATTTTAGGTGTGCAGCAGTATACGTAGGTGCCAATGATATAGATATTAAGTGGAAAAATAAAAGTTACGTATGTTAAGTGACATACCCTCAATGCTTAAATTAAACTTCAGGTTTGGGAGAAAAATGTACCAGTAATAAATGGTTATGGTATTAAACATTTCAGCATACCTATACCATCATATAATATTATAATCTAAAATAATAATTATGGTAAAATACTAAATTGGTGTAAATATTAATAAATTGGGTGTATAATGTATGCAAAATATAAAGATTAATAACATTATATTGTTATAAATACTTCGCGCAAACCTAAGATGTTACCCGGCGAATAGTATAGGCAAATAAGGTACGCGTATTACACCGGTCGTGGTAAAACGAAGACAGCGTTTGGATTGCTCGAACTGGCTTATAATTTATTATTTATTATACATTGCGCCTTTGGTAGGTAGTAACGTATACGCTTCTACGTAACCGAATTAACAGATTTTTCGTGACAATAAATATTTAATTCAATTCTAAAAATTAAATTTAAGCCCCAAAATAATATGAAAAACAAACTTACGCGTAAACATCAACTCTTTCGGTGAAGCCTAGCTGTACTGCAACACACGCTGCCGCCGAAGAAACAGTTATCTTAATCCGTCTACATCTCGCTCCGAATTGAAACTAGAAAGTATGGAAATATTTTATAAAAATAACCTAAACGTTACAAAATGTGGAAGTTTGTGTTATATTATAATATTATACTGCTTAACGAACTGTCCGTCAATTGTTGGCTTATTTTATTTTTTTGTTCACTGCAATAATTATTAGAATAGTGAATAGTCTCCGCCGAATGTCGACAATTGGCGATTGCCACAGATGACATAAATATATTATAATATGACAAATACATGGAACTTATCCTCAGTATATACAGGTTGTCCAACCGAGATCTGACAAATGCCATAATACTTTTACTATATACAAAATTTTAAAGTTTTTTTTTTTATATAATTTATTGTCACTCGCGCTACACGTCTCAATATACAAAAAATTATTTTTATTTTTTATTACTGAAAATAAAAAATTTAAAATTTGATTTAAATTTTTTTAGATAAATTCAAAATAGCCAATTTGTGAATTTGATTATAATAACAATTTTTATGCTAAAAAAATGTATATAATTCAAGTAGTTTATTTTTTAGAATTTTTTTAAATGTCTTTAATTTGTTTATTAAATTATTTGGAACGTAATAACTTTTTTAAAAATATCATTTTTGGGAATTTGCTGACATTAGTATATTTCTTAAATTATTTACTTATCACATAATATTAACAATTTTTGTCACACGTTTAAGTAGCATAATATTTTTTTTTGTCATTTCTTTCTGTTACATCCTATATAATATGGTCTATTGATAAAATATCATATATTCTTTACAGAAAATTTTGCGATCCATAATATATTCTGGTTTTCTTTTTCAGGGGGGTTGTTCTGGAAAAGTGAAATCGATGAAAAAGATTGAAATAAGATAAAAATGCATGTGTTTATGGTTTTGAATATAGAAGCTCTGAGATGATCGGTATGAATTTCGTGGGAAATCTAAAGGTACTAGAAAACTAAGATGAGGGTATTGAATGAAATAAATTAAAAATTTATTTTCACAACAATCGCTTAAAAATAAGTTTAATTCAAATAATGAGATGAACCTTATTGAATCATTTAAATTTTCCAGATCAAGCCCCTTTGGTCGCATGCCAATTTCAACCATATACTAGACGTCAAGTTTATAGAAATTCTATATAATGCATTCTCCTGCCGGTGGCCCTAGACACTGTTAGGGAAATTTTTATTTCTTTAGTAATTAAATTACGATACGAATTATAAGTTACGTAGGTATACTGTCCAATACTCGATTACCGGAATTTAAATTAAAGAATGTGATATACCTAGGTAACCTATCGATCTATTATGAAACAGAAACTTAACCTAGGTACCAATAATATCACAATATCAAATAGTGAAGTGTGAAAATTTGAAAAAAATATCCTATAGGTATATCCCGTAAAACCCCCCCCAAAAAAAAAATGCGTTTGAGGTGTTCTCTTAAAACCCAAATGTTTAATGACCGTAACCCGTATGGATAGAACATTTATGTTTCACATAAGACATGTTAAACTATGTGCCATGAGACACATAAATTCACTATGCATAATACGGACATAATAGTGGTGGATCTATTTAACGAAAACTAAAACTATCGTGACGGAACGGAATTACAAAGAACGTATAAGACAAAAATAATCGTCAGCGAGTGGTAGGTATAACCTGCTATGTACCTACTTACAAATCATATTAAATAACATTAATCATTATACATTTTCTTATTTTAATAGTTAGGTATAAATACCACCTACCTTCCTACTTATAAAAGCATTGCAAAATCATTGGTTTTAAATTTTAAAAACTATTCTACTATATCAATGAATTAGCTGTAGTTAGTGTATTATAATTTAAAGTATTTTCATAATATCCTAATTTTTGTGCACCTAAAAACAACTGGATTTATAAAACTATTCTACGTCTGGCGGGTATATAAGTTTGTCTGACAATAAATATTTACATTAGGTCTACCGCGTCAAAAGAATAAAAGGACAAAATGTACGTAATTACCTATTTATTCTTCCAGTGAAACGCGTTCCCTTCGAGTGTATAATATTGTCTAGTGTCAGAGCTGTGCATCTCCGCCAAGAAAAATGCAGCGCGCGTCTTCATATCGCCGATCCAAAAGTTCAGTCTGGAAGTATTGAGATTAATGACATTTATAAAAATAGGCACCGAGCTTAATAACCAGAATGGAACGAAATAATATGTGAGTACGTATTGGAATCGCTGTTCGTCTCAGACGATTGTCATTTGCCATGGATTATTTATAATTATAACCTCACCGTCCCAATCATAGAAAATACATATATGGTCCTAACCGATGGATGATGGATATTTTCACATTATCTTCAAAAAAAACATTTATTTGTTTCTACTTAGACGTAAATGCAGTAAATTTAATTCAAATTTATAACAGATTACGGTTTGTTACTCGGTAACCACTTATTTATTACTTGGTTTATTAACAAATTCTAATTTATATAAAATAATAAATAAATAAAAATAGTTTTATTAATCCCAATATTTAAAAATAATGTTTCGAATAAAACAATAAAAAAATTTAAGAAATACCTATTAATTAATATTAAATAACAAAATTACTTAATAAATTTTGTATTTATTACTATGCACTAAATCAATAGTGTCTAAAGTTATAAAAAAAAACACCGCTTTTTTAACTTATCAATACTACTTTTTTGATGTTTTAAATATATATTTTATTTTATGTTTTTAATGTTTAAAATGCAGTCTGCACCTTGTGCCAGTGATTTTACACGTAATATAATAAAATTGATACTAGTGATGGGTTAGTTTTTAAAATTATTTACACGATTTCAATAAAAAAATATCTATGAAGTTTAAACATCCGCATTTCTATTAACTATAAATTCCCGGCGTATAGTATAACATGCAAAAAGTTGCGTATTAAACTTGGCGTGGTGAAACGAAGACGGTCTCGCGTATTTTGTACATTGCACTTTTGGGATTAAACTTATAAATGCTTCTACGTAACCCAGGTAACAGATTGTCCGTGACAATAAATATTTAATTTAAGCCTAAAAATTAATAATATGAAAACAAACTTACGCGTAAACATCTAATCTTCCGGTGAAACGTAGCTAGAGTGCCGAAGAAACTATCTTTATCCGTCTTCATCTCGCTCCGAACTGAAACTTGAAAGTATCGGAATTATTTTATGAAAATAACCTGAATACCTGATCATAACGAAATGTGCGAGTTTGTGTTAAATACTATAACTTAAATATTATAATGTATTCGGGCATACGGCTTATAACTCTCCGTCTATATTGAAGACTTATTACTTATTTGTTCACTGAAATTATTAGAATTGTTTATCGTCGCCGACGAATGTCGACAATTGACGATTGCCATAGATATTATAAAATATATTATTTATTTCGATAAATCCATAGGACTTTATATTATACTCAGTATCCATACGGTCTATTGATAAACCGTATGTACTTTTACAGAAAGTAATTTGTGATCAGCAATGTACCTATTCTGGTCATCTATTTCAGTTATGTCAGTTTTAACTATGCAAAACTGGTCCGCAAGTTTATAGAAATTTTATTATCCAAATGCATTATCCCACCAGTTCCTCTAGACACAGTGTTTGAGAAGTTATATTTTTTTGGTAGGTACCTAATTAAATTACAATATGAATTATTATAAGTTACCTATGTAGGTACTTGTCCAAAACTCGAGTACCGGGATTTAAATAAAATAATTTGATTTATAGGTAATACTATATGTATGGCTATTGATCTATTATAAAATAGAAACTTAACCTAACAATAATATCACGTTTTAACCAGATCGATTTTAGTTTTTGGTGTAACTTTAAGACTAATTACCGTAGATAGGTATATGAAATTTTCCCTGAATGTTTATAATAGCATTCTCTATACCCAAACACATATATATATATATATTAAGTACCCTATATTGGTATGCGCCTATTAATCATAATTATTCTACGAACAGGGACTGGAAAAACGACGACGACGTTTATATCTCGCGTATTTTATACATTTCTAGTTTAGAACTAAAATATGCGCCTACAACACTTGGATAGCACATTTTTCGTGACATTAAATATTTATTTTAAGTCTTAAGAAAATTTAAGCCCTAAAAGAATATAAAACAAACTTACTTTATTATCGACTCTTTCGCTGAATCCGTTACGTGTGTGAACTGCAACGCCGATGAGGAACGCTCCAGAATACAAAACTTTGATACTGTGATTTATGAAAAATAAAATTATACGAAACGCACTAAGTTTTTTTGTTCATATTTTCTTTGCTTATTGAAATTTTAGAATTTTTAATCGCCGTGTCTTCTGCAACGACTTTGAGATTTACCATAGATAAATAAATAAATGATAGATATACATCGGTGCCTACGTCAATATGATGAATCCACGGATATAATATAATACGACTTTTTTATATCAGAGAGTTCCGTGTTAAGGAACGATTTGTTCATTGAAATTTGATATGACAATAAACGAAAATAGTTTATAATTTTGAATTTGAATTATAACATATGATATAGGTATTATTTAAATTATTATTTTCGTTTATTAATTTAATTATTGATTAAGATGGTGAATAGATATAAGAAGTACAAACATATTTTTATAAAAGCATATTGTATTTTAATGAATTATAATAAAAATGTGATTACTGGATTTTAGAGTTAACATAAAGCCATATACGTATACAGTAAAACTGTATTAATTTTACAATGATGTGTTCTTTATTTTTTAATATTTTTAATTATTTTTTCTTGTGGTCTGTGTAAACGATAAGTATTCGTAATAAAGATTTAATTTTCATATATAATATTATATTATAGGCACTCAGTATGTAATCATAAGTTTTATTTTTAGTTTAGTTTAATTATAGGTATTTAGTAAATAATATAGGTATACGAATTGTGTTTTCGAATAGCAATTTATTGTTTGTATTAGTATTTAGTAGGTACCTACACCATAATAGGGAACTAAAATGTTGTAAATGATGTACAAATGTATTTTTGGTGTTTTAAGGCTGCTATAAGATCAATTTATGAGAATCTTTGCATTAAATTGTTAGGATTATTTCATAGAAGATACTTACATATAGGTAAGTCGATCAGAAACTATATTTACACTGAATGTTAATAGTAAAATATCTATTATTTGTATTTATTCGTTAATAATAATTAAGACTTAAATATTAGCAGTAATCTTGTTCCTTTCAAAATATTTTTAAATTATTTTTTATTTACATTTACATTATACGTTTGGAATTATCCCAAAGCGATCTCTGAATAATCATTCAATGATTAATTTAATAGTACATTATTGGATTATAAATTAGAATAAACTACAGTTTCCAGCTTCTACTACAATATTTTATTTTTTTTTTAATTTTTTAAATGCAGTCTGCACCTTGTGTCGGTGATTTTACACGTAATATAATAAAATTGATACTAGTGATGAGTTAGGTTTTAAAATTATTTACACGATTTCATTAAAAAAATATCTATGAAGTATAAACATCCGCATTTCAAATTAACTATAATTTAATTGTATGAGCTATACATATTACATATATTTTTTGAAAAAATTATTTAAAAAAACAAGAATAATTTCTATTTTATGTTACACGCGTTGGTCTAGCAACTGACTGCTACGACAACTGTGCAATTTTTTTTAAGCACAATCTGTTTTGAAAAATCCAGAAAAGTTTGTTTTAAGACTGTCTATCTTGATTACAACTAACTTAATTTAAAGTGTATTGTTATGTTAAAATATAATGAAAAATAATAATTATAGTAAAATTGCAAAACATTTAATACCTATATCTAACCATCTTGGGAATGAACTACACTAAAAATGGTGTAAGTATGCTAATAAAACATATGATGTGTACCTATAATATGTATAAAAAAATATAAAGATTAAATAAATAATAACATTATATTGTTTTAAATACTTTGCGCAAACCTATGGTGATACCCGGCGCATAGTATAATATGCAAAAGGTACGTATTAAACTTGTCGCGATGAAACGAAGACGGCCTTTGGACTGTTTGGTCTCGCGTATTTTATACATCGCGCTTTTGGGATTAAACTTATAAATGCTTTTACGTCACCCAGTTAACAGATTGTCCGTGGCAATAAGTATTTAATTTAAGACGAAAAAGTAAATGTAAAAAGAATTAATATAAAAACAAACCTGCGCGTAAACATTGACTCTTCTGATGAAACCTAGCTAGAGTGCCGCCATCGCCGAAGAAACAGCTATCTCATTTCATCCATCTTAAACTTGAAAGTATCGAAATATTTTATGAAAAAACCGGAGCATAACGACATTTGTGAGTTTGTGTTAAAACTTACATTATAATATAATATACGGTTTAAACGAACTGTCCGCCTATATTGATGGCTTATTATTGTTTTTTGTACACTGAAATCAATACAAATAGTATTTGCTGAAATTTTAGAATTGTTAATCTTCGTCAACGATTTCGACAATTGACGATTGCCATAGATATTTTAAAAGATATTATTTACTATGATAAATCCATAGAATTTATATTATACTCAGTGCCCATACGGTATATTGATAATCTATGTTCTTTTACAGAAATCGCAGTGATTAACAATGTACCTATTCGGTTTTCTATTTCAGTTCGTATGCCAAGTTTAACTATACAAACTGGTCCGCAAGTAAAAACAATTACAGAACAAACATTAGTATATCTTAAGTATCTTACTAGTATATCTTATATCAAATTAGAGCACCAATATATGTAATAAAAAAAAAAATATTATTTTATTTTATTGAAGTAGTATAATATAGATATTAGTAAATTTTTTACCTAAAGGGCTGTATTGTTAAGAAGGTAATACACTATTTTGGTTTAAATGCTAATAAGGCTATAAACTGTATATTATTATATATTAATATGGTTTTAGGGTATAGCATAATTCCTTTAGTAGGTACCTATATATAATACCTGTGTACTACTATATTGCATAGGTCATGTTTGTATGTTACGATAGGTATTATTCAGTTATTCAACAAACACTTATGTATCACTTTTTTTCAATAATCTATCATTTATATCCAGTTACTTCTAGTGTATCGTCCACCTACTACTATGTTACACAATGTTACATAGTTAAAAGGTAATTACAATTGCGATTGAACAAATAGATAGTGATACATGTTACAAATGTTGAGGTTAATATATAGAACATAGACATTGAAGTACGAATATAAGGTTATACAATAAGATATAATATGTATGATAAGTGTATAAACAAAAGTGTATTTACGTACGCACGGTTTCGACAGTAAAAAATAAAATTCATTGCGTTGTAGGTATTATTTTACAGTACGAACACAATGTTACATAGTAATAAGATAATTATAATTGCGATTGAACAAATAGGTAGTGATACGGCATGTTACAAATATAGCAATTTCTATAATAGGTAATAATATATACATAAGGTTATACAATAACATAATTAATCTTTTGAGTTAAATACAGCCACAATAGTTAGATACAATGCATTCGTATTTTCATTCGCAGTTTCATTGCTTCGGTGATTGAATTATGAAAGACTTATTTACAGTGATCACAGAATTAAATTTGTCTTTTTTGATAATATCAGGTTAACAATAAGATTTTAAAAGAAGTAAAACAAATACATACATTAGGTTATACATTAAAAGCATTTGTCATTTTGTCGGGTGTTATTTAAAAAGTGTTTCTAAGGGCTTTCAGTTGTGGTTAACATGAATGAACACAGAGTGGGAAGGGAACAAATAATATCACTGTTGAAGGTAGCAGTGCTGTCTTGAGAAGTCTGTTGGCCGGACATGTTTGTATCTCAATGTTTCCGCACAAAACAGCCTAAAAATACAATATACCAGTTAATTGATTTAATGAATAAGCTTATAGTATAATGTAGTTCTTAAAAGAGTAATGTACAGTGATCGCAGAATCAAATTTGTTATTTTGTTTGGTAAAATACTTTAAGCACAACGTCAGTATATCTTAATAAAACCATTAAGAAAGTTAATAACACTATTAAGGCAATATTGGGTCTATCTAATAAGGTCTATGAATTTTTATGAACGCATATTAGTCCAAGTTAAAATGAATGCGTTATACATATAAGAGTATTCTGTTTAGATATTATGTAATATAAATATGAATTAAACACGGGGTAGTTAAACATTAAAAATAAAGTCAATGAAATATTTCTGATAATAAATAACCTGAGAACATGACAAAATATTATATTAAATGTATAGTGAATAGTGAATAGCGAATAAGAATAACACATACAATATGTAATAGTTCTCAAGTAATAGTTAACAGTGATCACAGAAAATCAAATGCATTAACCTTTATAATGAAGAATATCGATACTGATGAATATAAGGTTTTACAATGAAATATAAATATTAAAAGCATTTGGTCAATGAGAGTAAATTGTTATAAGAGTTTTAAGGTGTGATTAATACTAATTGAACACATATTGGTGGTTTTGGTGTGTGTGGAAAATGAACAAATACTAATGTGCTATTCATATAATAACCTCAGAGCTGTGTCGAGAAGTCTCCAGAAAAACAACCACCTCGAACACGCTGTACATCCGAGACAACGTCTCGTTGGTCATTACCCTTCGGCGCCGATTCCACCTCCTGTCTCTTTCCATCCAGGTGTATGCAACGGTATCTCTCGTGGTAGAGATACTGTCTGGCCTCGGGGTCCGTCTCGTTGAGCGAGAAGAACGCCGTTAGTCTTGTCCGGGCCAGCGCTGCGTTTTGCACCCGCTCCAGTTCTTGTCCGGAGCAAGTACACCGTGTGGTAGTCTTCCAGATGGACTGGAAGCCTGATCACATTGTGACTCGGCTTATGCAACTCGTACGAAAACAGTCGCCAAACTGCTTCCGCGGACTGACGTACCGAGCATTGATGAAACTGAAACAACAAAATTCGTTCGATTAATACACACAATATTTTGAGTAGTGATAATAATAATAATAATAATTTCAATAAATGACAAAAATAAAATTTATATTATAGAATTTAATTAGTTCAATTAGATCTATTGGTTAGTTAATTTTATATAATACTCTACATATAAGTTTTATTAAATAGTATATAGTCATATCATTATTTTAATTTAATTTTCAGACTTTAATTAAATATGTACATAAAGTTCTATTTTGTTTATTAATATTGTATTATTTAGAATCTGTAGCAGTATTTGTATGCTACACTAAATTTATATAAACTGTAATATATCAAGTACCTACTACATAGTATGTTATATATTTACTATTTAACAACATATTGTCTAACTTGGGTGCGTTGATCAATATATAGTTATTTATCAATTGTCTATTTATTAACTTGATTTTATGCTCATGAATAAACCTACTTATAGTATAGTATATAATATACCCACTATAAACCTAGTTACATAAGTAACAGCAAACCGTATAGGCATATCATTATAAAATTTAACTACCAGATTTACTGAAATATATGTAGTATATGTAATATCAGTTTATTAACATTGTATTATATGGTATCTGCAGCAGTAGTTTTATCCTCCATAATAAAATTTATAATTAACAAATCACATTACCTCAACCAATTATAACTCACATAAAAACTGTAATGTATTAAGCACTACATAGAGTATACTTGTGGGTTGTTATATTAATATTGTCTATTCAAGTATATATAGAACTATCCCATATAATCCAGCCCATGTTAAATAATATAGGTGTAGATAATAAAATCAAGTGTTACCTAATTTATTATTTATTATTAAATAGTTTATTCCATATAATACTCTACCTATATAAGTTATATCAAATAGTATATAGTCACATATCATAATACAATTAATTTTCAGACTTATTTAATAGGTACATAATAAGTTCTATTCTGTTTATTAATATTGTATTATTTAGAATCTGTAGCAGTATTTGTGTGCTACACTAATAAATTTATATAAATGACTGACATAAAAACTGTAATGTTATATCAAGTAAATACTACATAGTATGTTATATTTACTATTTAACTACATAATCGAGCCCTTGTCTAACTTAGGTGCGTTGCTCAATAGCTGGGATGTCAATTAAATATAGTTATTTATCATTTGTCTATTTATTAATTTATTTATATTTATATCCATATAGATAATTATATTATGTAAATTTAAAATGTAAAACTTATAAAAATAATAAAATTTAAAAATAAAATAAAATAATTTTTTAAGATCAGTGTACTACTGTATGAATTAATTATGTATGACAGTAATATCATCAAAAATATAATAAACGAAAAGTAACCATTATTTTAGTATATTGTTAATTTGCAAATGAAAACAACAAACAATAAGTATTTAAAATGTAAGTTGAGTGTTTTTTTTGTTAAATCATAGTAACAATATTTAAGGAGTTATACATCAAAGTGTTTAAAGAATATTTGTTTCGTTGTCCAAGTATGTTACACATTTTTAAAATAACCTTTTGTATTTTATTTAGTCGAATTGCTTATGAGTTAAAACAGTTAAAGTATAATGTAGAAATAAATTAACAGATGCTTACTTTTCAATTTCATTTCTGTCTTGGACTTCTACTGTAGCCATGTCGTGGCCCTTGAAGACGTATTTGTATAAATACTTTACGCTCTTCACAGTAGAACACACCTCTACGTTGATGTGTGCATCGTACTTGGCCAGCAGGTAAGGGTTGGCAACTACAAACTCGTTGCTGACCTGGTGAACCCTCACGAGGGCCTCAATTCGTTGTCTGGTCGACGGTACGTTGGGTACCCGCCGTCAGAAACGTAAACTGTCTCTGCACTATATGCCTTTGGATATTTCTTTAGACATATCCCTTCAGCCATACACGGACTGTTGCGGTTCAGTTGGCCACATGGTCCGTGTATCATGTGACTTGTCACAGCTGTGAACAGTCTCTGATTGTTCTCGTCTGCTGGGTCTGGCAGTTCAGCGCACACGACATCGTCTACATCCTCGGCTGTGAGCAGCTTGTTGCCATCGCTGAGGATGATGAGTATGTGTGCGTGAGGCAGACCGCGTTTTTGAAACTCAACAGTGTAAACATATGCGTCTACGTTACCAAACACTCTGTTCTCAGTTATGTCTGACATGAGCTGCTTGAGTTTGGCGTGAAACACCCTTGCCACCAGTTCTGGTCTGTCACTCGCAACTGCATGATTTCCTTTGTTGTTGACGATCTCGGCCACCCAGGATTGCAAGTGAAGGTAATGAACAGGTCGGGTTTGCCATACTTGCGCACTATGGTCATTGCATCCTGGTAGCTCTGTTTCATGTAACGCGGACCTCCAGTGAAGGTCGACGGCAAAATCATTCTGCGTCCAAGCGGGCAGTTCGTCAATGTGCAACTGCTGGTTGATGTGATCTACCAGGCCCTGATAGGCTTCGGCAAACAGGGCTCTCTGATTGCGTTCGATGAACCGTAAGTTGTTTGTTTCCATTTGTACGTATTGGTCACACGTACTGTTGAAGCAGAAAACCACCGCGGTGTATCAGACTCAATTGTCGATGCCTCTGGTCGTTAGTCCCCTTCGTAACGAATGGCCAGACGGTGACACACAAATTCTCTGATAGTGTTGCGTGTGCGCACAGCATTTCGCCGGCCACCATCGTCTTCTTGTCGCAGTTCGAAATGCCAACCCAGTTCACCGTGTGGGAACACAGAGGGTATAGCATTGGATCTGCGTGCTGGGAGCCGTATGATAAGGTTTGCATCCTGTGTTGTGGGTTCACTGGATTCGAGTCGTAACCACCAGGTCGAGGTTTCGGCGGTTGGCCATTGTTTCCAGCAAACACGACCGAAACTTCGTTGACCTGAGCTGGCGGTAGATTGTATCGCCTTGGGTCACTGTTGGGTCGGCCACCAAGTGCATGGTGACTCTCCTGGGTTGCACCAGAGGATTGGCGTTGGCAATTCTCTGTTCCTCCAGCCACACTGCTCTCATGTTGCTGAATGCCATGGCAAATGGATTGGTTTGCCTCAGCATCGTGTCCAAGTCTGTAAGCACAGTCTCGTTCAGCTCACCCTGGTGGTTCTAGTTCATGCGAGCCCGGTTTGCTTCCCCAGATTCAATGAAATAGAGCTCACAGTAACTTGGGTGTCTGTCGTCGTTGGTGATCCTTCGATACACTTGGCCGTGTACAGTGAACACTCTCGGTCCGCGACCAGGCAATCTTCTCTGATTGAGGTCAGTGAGAAGGGGCGCAAACGCAAGAGTGTTGTTGTACCGTCTTTTGTCTCTACGGTACTGTGTTGCTATCTGTGAGTCGTCTACCAACAAACTCTGTAGCAATTCAGGTGCTTCTTGCAACCGATGGGGTCCTTCACAGCAATCACCATCTGATTGTGTTGCAACACAATGTGAAATGACCCCTCGAAGTGCGTTCACAGTTGAAGTGACGGACCTCACAGTGCCTGCAGACTTGATTCAACGGCCCGATGTAGTGCCGATCCAGAAGTGGGTGTTGAACGCCGGCTGGCCTGTCTACTCGTGGCGCATTGACTCTTGGTAGTTCAACAGCAACTTCAGGGTTGAAATCAATGTCCATGAACTCGAGTTCACCAGGCAGGACATCGACTATCTCGACGTCCGCCGGCAAAACTTCATCGTCCGTCTGGACTTTCATGTTTTCCACGTCGACAAATTCCACATTGTCTTCGTCCATAACGCCGTCTTCCATCACAACTTCAACGATGTAGTCGTCCATCATGACGTATTCGTCCACAACTTCTACTTCGACTTGCATGGGGTCTCCACCTTCAGGCTCTTCAGCCACCCCTGGCACCAGTTGCCGTCCGACTACCTATAAATTAATGGGCGGTTAGTGTAATTCAATTTTAAATCACATATTTATTTATCAATTAATGTATTAATGACAGAGTAAAAATGTTTTAGCGTTATTTTGTAGTTCTAATATTTTTATATCTTTTTATTTTATATTATTATATATTCATTGCTAAAAGTTATTTATAAAAGTTTTAATAAAAGTTATTTAAGCATACAACTTTATGCTTCGTTAAGTATAAATATTTTTAGGCAAACATAATTTACCCATAATAGTTTTTAACGTAAGTTTTAAAGTAAGTGGTAACTATTCCAAAATTTGAACAATATAAAAATGAATAATAACTGAAACTGTTGTTAAAGCACGGGGCGCTTTGAGTTACTTCAGTACTAATGTAATGTAATAAAGTAATAATTAAATCAAAAAGTACAGTTGTATATTTAATGTCAATTGTTTAATAGACTATATCGTAAGCACATTTGTTAAACTGACTATTAGTTCAAACAATAGGAGCGCAGTTTAAAATATGTTTACTCATAGCAAACGAATGGTTCTGAAGCAGTGATCAACAGTTATAAAATTAAACAGTTGAGTGAAATGACAAAAGGGCAACTAATAAGTGAAATAAAAGTGTTGTTTAGAGAGATATGTACACATATATCAAACATTTGTTTGTAAGGGATAGTAAAACAAAATATTAAAAATCATAACATGTAAGTTTAACGTTTAAAGTCTGACTTTATTTCGAGCCATAATCAATGAATAGGTTAAAATAAATGGTACATAATCGCAGTCCATAAGTAGTATAATTAACAGTTACACATTAATAGTTAAGTAAAAATAAAGTGTTCTGTTGAGGTATTATGTATACGTCATGATCCTCAACAAAAATAATATAACAAATGAACAAATGCCTAACTGTTGAGTTAGTTAGGTTTGAGCACGTGTAACTCAAGGTAATAGAATGCAATGTGTACGTGATAGTAAAAACAACATATTATTATGTATTATTATATAGAGTTATATAGTATGTATATTGGTATTAATGCAACTGACATAACATTCGTTGACATAATGATAGTAATAGTAAAATAATAATAAATAGTAATAAAGCTAAGTTGTTACTAAGAGTTCTCACAGAACAACAGTCTGTACGTAAAGTAAAACAAAATATTAAAGTTTAAGGCTTTCATACTTGAATATCTCTAAGCTTAATACATAAGTTTAACATTTAAATCTACGTTTAAAGTCTAACTGTAATTTAATTTTAGAAGGGTATTGATAATTTAAATAATTAAATATATAATATCGTTTTTGTAAATCCATACTCAAAAAGAACTGCTGCACTAACGTGTTAGTAACAACGTATAATAACAATGCCTATAATAAATAATATAATAACTGTGTATAATATAATATATAGTATAAATAATAAACTAAAAACTGTGTAATGTGCTATATGTTTTTCAGTAACAACAATAATTATTGCACTCTATAACAGTATGTACCTATATGCAATAATTGAATTTATACGAATGTAAGGTTTCTGTTACACAAATGATTCGTTTCAAATTATTTTTTAAAGAGTTACAAAATAATGTTTAACTAAATGTGTGTTCAACGTGAGCAGTAGAGGTAATTTTGAGATAATAAATTGTATAAACTGACTTTGTTATAGTTAAATTAATAAATTTTAACTTAAAATTAAACTTTGGTTAGTGAAATGTTTTGTGTTTTTTTTTTTTGCAATAATCAACATAATAATGCCTACGTTAACAGTCTTTAAAATACACTGAGTCATAACTAACTCTAACCATTACTATCATTCATAGTTGACCTAGGTTTTCAAGAGAAAAAGGTCTACCTAAATAACATCAGAACAATGCTATATATTAAAATTGATAAGTACCAATCATGAACAAGAAATCCAGAAAGAATGTTTAAGTTGTTTCATACATACTAATAATCTTTCTTTCAACACATAATAACTTTAAGCGTTGTAAAACTATATTGCACTGTAAACAGTAAGTGTTATAGTGAAATCATTGATAATTTAAGGTATATGATACTCCAATAAAAGTTAAATGTTGTAGTCCAAATCATTTAAAAAAGAGTTGTAGGTACAAAATAATGTTTAATTGAATGTGTGACTACACCTAAATCTAACTAACCTTGTCCATCCTAACATCAATACAATCTATTGTATTAAGTATTAAAATAATATAACCCTTTCTAAGGACTTATCAGTACTAACTTACAAATGACCTAGGTCATTATTAAGTAGTAGTCGTAGTAGTAGTAGTAGTAGTAATAAATATAGGTGTACTTGATTTTATCACATTGAGACTCTTTAAAAAATAATTTTAACACACCGTATGTATGATTTTATTAGTGTAACACATAAATACCTTACATTCAACTTTTCATATAAATGCACTTATTGCATATGAGTACCTAAACTTACTGTTATAGAGTGCAATACATTTTTAAAATGTAAGTCATTATTGTTATTGTTACGGTAATACCTAACCAACACAAGATTATATTAAACATGTATGAACACACAATCATTAAAATGTTTTCTTTTTATTGTTGGAAGTTAAAATTCTGTATTAAATTACACTCTTTTTTATTACTACTACTACTACTACTACTACTACTACTTACTACTGACCTAGGTCATTTGTAAGTTGAGTACTGGATAAGTCTTAGAAATGTTTATATTATTTTAATACTTAATACAATAGATTGTATTGATGTTAGGATGGACACAGCTTAGATTTAGGTGTAGTCACATTCAATTAAACATTATTTTGTACCTACAACTCTTTTTTAACATGACATGATTTGGACTACAACATTTATACTTTTATTGGAGTATCATATACCTTAAATTATCATGATTTCACTATAACACTTACTGTTATACAGTGCAATATAGTTTTACAACGCTTCAAAGTTATTGTTGTTAGAAAGATTATTAGTATGTATGAAACAACTTAAACATTCTTCTGTGGATTTCTTTGTTCTATGATTGGTACTTATCAATTTTAATATATAGCATTGTTCTGATGTTATTTAGGTAGACCTTTTTCTCTTGAAAACCTCAGGTCAACTATGAATGATAGTAATGGTTAGAGTTAGTTATGACTCAGTGTATTTTAAATGGACTTTTAACGTAGGCATTATTATGTTATTATTTGCAAAAAAAAAAAAACAAAAACATTTCACTAACCAAAGTTTTAATTTTAAGTTAAAATTTATTAATTTAACTATAACAAAAGTCAGTATACATATTTTATTATCTCAAAATATACCTGCTTACTGCTCACGTTGAACACACATTTAGTTAAACATTATTTTGTAACTCTTTAAAAAATAATTTGAACCGCAATCATTTGTGTAACAGAAACCTTACATTCGTATAAATTCAATTATTGCATATAGGTACATACTGTTATAGAGTGCAATAATTATTGTTGTTACTGAAAAACATATAAGCACATTACACAGTTTTAGTTTATTATATTATACTATATTATTATATTATACACAGTTATTATATTATATTATTATAGGCATTGTTATTATACGTTGTTACTAACACGTTAGTGCAGCAGTTCTTTTTGAGTATGGATTTACAAAAACGATATTATATATTTAATTATTTAGAATTATCAATACCCTTCTAAAATTAAATTACAGTTAGACTTTAAACGTAGATTTTAAATGTTAAACTTATGTATTAAGCTTAGAGATATTCAAGTATGAAAGCCTTAAACTAATATTTTGTTTTACTTTCACGTACAGACTGTGTTCTGTGAGAACTCTTAGTAACAACTTACTTTATTACTATTTATTATTATTATTACTATTACTATCATTATGTCAACGAATGTTATGTCAGTTGCATACATACCAATATACATACTATAACTATATAATAATACATAATAACTAATATTGTTTTTTTACTATCACGTACACATTGCATTCTATTACCTTGAGTTACACGTGCTCAAACCTAAACTAACTCAACAGTTAGGCATTTGTTCATTTGTTTATTATTTTTGTTGAGGATCATGACGTATACATAATACCTCAACAGAACACTTTTATTTTTACTTAACTATTTAATGTGTAACTGTTAATTATACTACTTATGGACTGCGATTATGTACCTATTTATTTTAACCTATTCATTGATTATGGCTCGAAATAAAGTCAGACTTTAAACGTTAAACTTACATGTTATGATTTTTAATATTTTGTTTTACTATCCCTTACAAACAAATGTTTGATATATGTGTACATATCTCTCTAAACAACACTTTTATTTCATTTATTAGTTGCCCTTTTGTCATTTCACTCAACTGTTTAATTTTATAACTGTTGATCACTGCTTCAGAACCATTAGTTTGCTATGAGTAAACATATTTTAAACTGCGCTCCTATTGTTTGAACTAATAGTCAGTTTAACAAATGTGCTTACGATATAGTCTATTAAACAATTGACATTAAATATACAACTGTACTTTTTGATTTAATTATTACTTTATTACATTACATTAGTACTGAAGTAACGCAAAGCGCCCCGTGCTTTAACAACAGTTTCAGTTATTATTCATTTTTATATTGTTCAAATTTTGGAATAGTTACCACTTACTTTAAAACTTTCGTTAAAAACTATTATGGGTAAATTATGTTTGCCTAAAAATATTTATACTTAACGAAGCATAAAGTTGTATGCTTAAATAACTTTTATTAAAACTTTTATAAATAACTTTTAGCAATGAATATATAATAATATAAAATAAAAAGATATAAAAATATTAGAACTACAAAATAACGCTAAAACATTTTTACTCTGTCATTAATACAATTAATTGATAAATAAATATGTGATTTAAAATTGAATTACACTAACCGCCCATTAATTTATAGGTAGTCGGACGGCAACTGGTGCCAGGGGTGGCTGAAGAGCCTGAAGGTGGAGACCCCATGCAAGTCGAAGTAGAAGTTGTGGACGAATACGTCATGATGGACGACTACATCGTTGAAGTTGTGATGGAAGACGGCGTTATGGACGAAGACAATGTGGAATTTGTCGACGTGGAAAACATGAAAGTCCAGACGGACGATGATTTTGCCGGCGGACGTCGAGATAGTCGATGTCCTGCCTGGTGAACTCGAGTTCATGGACATTGATTTCAACCCTGAAGTTGCTGTTGAACTACCAAGAGTCAATGCGCCACGAGTAGACAGGCCAGCCGGACGTTCAACACCCACTTCTGGATCGGCACTACATCGGGCCGTTGAATCAAGTCTGCAGGCACTGTGAGGTCCGTCACTTCAACTGTGAACGCACTTCGAGGGGTCATTTCACATTGTGTTGCAACAACAATCAGATGGTGATTGCTGAAGGACCCCATCGGTTGCAAGAAGCACCTGAATTGCTACAGAGTTTGTTGGTAGACGACTCACAGATAGCAACACAGTACCGTAGAGACAAAAGACGGTACAACAACACTCTTGCGTTTGCCGCCTTCTCCACTGACCTCAATCAGAGAAGATTGCCTGGTCGCGGACCGAGAGTGTTCACTGTACACGGCCAAGTGTATCGAAGGATCACCAACGACGTCGTCAGAAACGACGACAGACACCCAAGTTACTGTGAGCTCTATTTCATTGAATCTGGGGAAGCAAACCGGGCTCGCATGAACTAGAACCACCAGGGTGAGCTGAACGAGACTGTGCTTACAGACTTGGACACGATGCTGAGGCAAACCAATCCATTTGCCATGGCATTCAGCAACATGAGAGCAGTGTGGCTGGAGGAACAGAGAATTGCCAACGCCAATCCTCTGGTGCAACCCAGGAGAGTCACCATGCACTTGGTGGCCGACCCAAACAGTGACCCAAGGCGATACAATCTACCGCCAGCTCAGGTCAACGAAGTTTCGGTCGTGTTTGCTGGAAACAATGGCCAACCGCCGGGAAACCTCGACCTGGTGGTTTACGACTCGAATCCAGTGAACCCACAACACAGGATGCAAACCTTATCATACGGCTCCCAGCACGCAGATCCAATGCTATACCCTCTGTTGTTCCCACACGGTGAACTGGGTTGGCATTTCGAACTGCGACAAGACGATGGTGGCCGGCGAAATGCTGTACGCACACGCAACACTATCAGAGAATTTGTGTGTCACCGTCTGGCCATTCGTTACGAAGGGACTAACGACCAGAGGCATCGACAATTGAGTCTGATACACCGCGGTGGTTTTCTGCTTCAACAGTACGTCTGTGACCAATACGTACAAATGGAAACAAACAACTTACGATTCATCGAACGCAATCAGAGAGCCCTGTTTGCCGAAGCCTATCAGGGCCTGGTAGATCACATCAACCAGCAGTTGCACATTGACGAACCTGCCCCGCTTGGACGCAGAATGATTTTGCCGTCGACCTTCACTGGAGGTCCGCGTTACATGAAACAGAGCTACCAGGATGCAATGACCATGGTGCGCAAGTATGGCAAACCCGACCTGTTCATTACCTTCAATTGCAATCCTGGGTGGCCCGAGATCGTCAACAACAAAGGAAATCATGCAGTTGCGAGTGACAGACCAGAACTGGTGGCAAGGGTGTTTCACGCCAAACTCAAGCAGCTCATGTCAGACATAACTGAGAACAGAGTGTTTGGTAACGTAGACGCATATGTTTACACTGTTGAGTTTCAAAAACGCGGTCTGCCTCACGCACACATACTCATCATCCTCAGCGATGGCAACGAGCTGCTCACAGCCGAGGATGTAGACGATGTCGTGTGCGCTGAACTGCCAGACCCAGCAGACGAGAACAATCAGAGACTGTTCACAGCTGTGACAAGTCACATGATACACGGACCATGTGGCCAACTGACCCGCAACAGTCCATGTATGGCTGAAGGGATATGTCTAAAGAAATATCCAAAGGCATATAGTGCAGAGACAGTTTACGTTTCTGACGGCGGGTACCCAACGTACCGTCGACCAGACAACGGAATTGAGGCCCTCGTGAGGGTTCACCAGGTCAGCAACGAGTTTGTAGTTGCCTACAACCCTTACCTGCTGGCCAAGTACGATGCACACATCAACGTAGAGGTGTGTTCTACTGTGAAGAGCGTAAAGTATTTATACAAATACGTCTTCAAGGGCCACGACATGGCTACAGTAGAAGTCCAAGACAGAAATGAAATTGAAAAGTAAGCATCTGTTAATTTATTTCTACATTATACTTTAACTGTTTTAACTCATAAGCAATTCGACTAAATAAAATACAAAGTTATTTTAAAAATGTAACATACTTGGACAACGAAACAAATATTCTTTATTAACACTTTGATGTATAACTCCTTAAATATTGTTACTATGATTAACAAAAAACACTCAACTTACATTTTTAAATACTTATTTGTTTGTTGTTTTCATTTGCAAATTAACAATATACTATAAAATAATGGTTACTTTTCGTTTATTATATTTTTGATGATATTACTGTCATACATAATTAATTCATACAGTAGTACACTGATCTTAAAAAATTATTTTATTTTATTTTTAAATTTTATTATTTTTATAAGTTTTACATTTTAAATTTACATAATATAATTATCTATATGGATATAATATAAATAAATTAATAAATAGACAAATGATAAATAACTATATTTAATTGACATCCACAGCTATTGAGCAACGCACCTAAGTTAGACAAGGGCTCGATTATGTAGTTAAATAGTAAATATATAACATACTATGTAGTATTTACTTGATATAACATTACAGTTTTTATGTCAGTCATTTATATAAATTTATTAGTGTAGCACACAAATACTGCTACAGATTCTAAATAATACAATATTAATAAACAGAATAGAACTTTATGTACCTATTTAATTAAAGTCTGAAAATTTAATTGTATTATGATATGTGACTATATACTATTTGATATAACTTATATAGGTAGAGTATTATATGGAATAAACTATTTAATAATAAATAATAAATTAGGTAACACTTGATTTTATTATCTACACCTATATTATTTAACATGGGCTGGATTATATGGGATAGTTCTATATATACTTGAATAGACAATATTAATATAACAAACCCACAAGTATACTCTATGTAGTGCTTAATACATTACAGTTTTTATGTGAGTTATAATTGGTTGAGGTAATGTGATTTGTTAATTATAAATTTTATTATGGAGGATACAACTACTGCTGCAGATACCATATAATACAATGTTAATAAACTGATATTACATATACTACATATATTTCAGTAAAATCTGGTAGTTAAATTTTATAATGATATGCCTATACGGTTTGCTGTTACTTATGTAACTAGGTTTATAGTGGGTATATTATATATATACAATATATAATATATGACTATACTATATGTAGGTTTATTCATGAGCATAAAATCAAGTTAATAAATAGACAATTGATAAATAACTATATATTGATCAACGCACCCAAGTTAGACAATATGTTGTTAAATAGTAAATATATAACATACTATGTAGTAGGTACTTGATATATTACAGTTTATATAAATTTAGTGTAGCATACAAATACTGCTACAGATTCTAAATAATACAATATTAATAAACAAAATAGAACTTTATGTACATATTTAATTAAAGTCTGAAAATTAAATTAAAATAATGATATGACTATATACTATTTAATAAAACTTATATATGTAGAGTATTATATAAAATTAACTAACCAATAGATCTAATTGAACTAATTAAATTCTATAATATAAATTTTATTTTTGTCATTTATTGAAATTTATTATTATTATTATTATCACTACTCATAACATTATTGTGTATTAATCGAACGAATTTTGTTTGTTTCAGTTTCATCAATGCTCGGTACGTCAGTCCGCCGGAAGCAGTTTGGCGACTGTTTTCGTACGAGTTGCATAAGCCGAGTCACAATGTGATCAGGCTTCCAGTCCATCTGGAAGACTACCACACGGTGTACTTTGCTCCGGGACAAGAACTGGAGCGGGTGCAAAACGCAGCGCTGGCCCGGACAAGACTAACGGCGTTCTTCTCGCTCAACGAGACGGACCCCGAGGCCAGACAGTATCTCTACCACGAGATACCGTTGCATTACACCTGGATGGAAAGAGACAGGAGGTGGAATCGGCGCCGAAGGGTAATGACCAACGAGACGTTGTCTCGGATGTACAGCGTGTTCGAGGTTTGTTGTTTCTGGAGACTTCTCGACACAGCTCTGAGGTTATTATGAATAGCACATTAGTATTTGTTCATTTTCCACACACACCAAAACCACCAATATGTGTTCAATTAGTATTAATCACACCTTAAAACTCTTATAACAATTTACTCTCATTGACCAAATGCTTTTAATATTTATATTTCATTGTAAAACCTTATATTCATCAGTATCGATATTCTTCATTATAAAGGTTAATGCATTTGATTTTCTGTGATCACTGTTAACTATTACTTGAGAACTATTACATATTGTATGTGTTATTCTTATTCGCTATTCACTATTCACTATACAATTTAATATAATATTTTTGTCATGTTCTCAGGTTAATTTATTATCAGAAATATTTCATTGACTTTTATTTTTAATGTTTAACTACCCCGTGTTTAATTCATATTTATATTTACATAATATCTAAACAGAATACTCTTATATGTATAACGCATTCATTTTAACTTGGACTAATATGCGTTCATAAAAATTCATAGACCTTATTAGATAGACCCAATATTGCCTTAATAGTGTTATTAACTTTCTTAATGGTTTTATTAAGATATACTGACGTTGTGCTTAAAGTATTTTTACCAAACAAAATAACAAATTTGATTCTGCGATCACTGTACATTACTCTTTTAAGAACTACATTATACTATAAGCTTATTCATTAAATCAATTAACTGGTATATTGTATTTTTAGGCTGTTTTGTGCGGAAACATTGAGATACAAACATGTCCGGCCAACAGACTTCTCAAGACAGCACTGCTACCTTCAACAGTGATATTATTTGTTCCCTTCCCACTCTGTGTTTCATTCATGTTAACCACAACTGAAAGCCCTTAGAAACACTTTTTAAATAACACCCGACAAAATGACAAATGCTTTTAATGTATAACCTAATGTATGTATTTGTTTTACTTCTTTTAAAATCTTATTGTTAAACCTGATATTATCAAAAAAGACAAATTTAATTCTGTGATCACTGTAAATAAGTCTTTCATAATTCAATCACCGAAGCAATGAAACTGCGAATGAAAATACGAATGCATTGTATCTAACTATTGTGGCTGTATTTAACTCAAAAGATTAATTATGTTATTGTATAACCTTATGTATATATTATTACCTATTATAGAAATTGCTATATTTTGTAACATGCCGTATCACTACCTATTTGTTCAATCGCAATTATAATTATCTTATTACTATGTAACATTGTGTTCGTACTGTAAAATAATACCTACAACGCAATGAATTTTTTATTTTTTACTGTCGAAACCGTGCGTACGTAAATACACTTTTGTTTATACACTTATCATACATATTATATCTTATTGTATAACCTTATATTCGTACTTCAATGTCTATGTTCTATATATTAACCTCATCATTTTGTAACATGTATCACTATCTATTTGTTCAATCGCAATTGTAATTACCTTTTAACTATGTAACATTGTGTAACATAGTTAGTAGGTGGAAGATACACTTAGAAGTAACTGGATATAAATGATAGATTATTGAAAAAAAGTGATACATAAGTGTTTGTTGAATAACTGAATAATACCTATCGTAACATACAAACATGACCTATGCAATATACTAGTACACAGGTATTATAATACGTACCTACTTAAAGGAATTATGCTATACCCTAAAACCATATTAATATAAAATAATAAACAGTTTATAGTCTTATTAGCATTTAAACCAAAATAGTGTATTACCTTCTTAACAATACAGCCCTTTAGGTAAAAATTTTACTAATATCTATATTATACTACTTCAATAAAATAAAATAATTTTTTTTATTTACATATTTATATTGGTGCTCTAATTTGATATAAGATATACTAGTAAGATACTTAAGATATACTAATGTTTGTTCTGTAATTGTTTTTACTTGCGGACCAGTTTGTATAGTTAAACTTGGCATACGAACTGAAATAGAAAACCAGAATAGGTACATTGTTAATCACTGCGATTTCTGTAAAAGAACATAGATTTATCAATATACCGTATGGGCACTGAGTATAATATATAAATTCTATGGATTTATCATAGTAAATAATATCTTTTAAAATATCTATGGCAATCGTCAATTGTCGAAATTCGTTGACGAAGATTAACAATTCTAATAATTTCAGCAAATACTATTTGTATTTGATTTCAGTGTACAAAAACAATAATAAGCCATCAATATAGGCGGACAGTTCGTTAAACCGTATATTATATTATAATGTAAGTTTTAACACAAACTCACAAATGTCGTTATGCTCCGGTTATTTTCATAAAATATTTCGATACTTTCAAGTTTAAGATGGATGAAGATAGCTGTTTCTTCGGCGATGGCGGCACTCTAGCTAGGTTTCATCAGAAGAGTCAATGTTTACGCGCAGGTTTGTTTTTATATTAATTCTTTTTTACATTTACTTTTTCGTCTTAAATTAAATACTTATTGCCACGGACAATCTGTTAACTGGGTGACGTAAAAGCATTTATAAGTTTAATCCCAAAAGCGCGATGTATAAAATACGCTAGACCAAACAGTCCAAAGGCCGTCTTCGTTTCATCGCGACAAGTTTAATACGTACCTTTTTGCATATTATACTATACGCCGGGTATCACCTTAGGTTTGCGCGAAGTATTTAAAACAATATAATGTTATTATTTATTTAATCTTTATATTTTTTTATACATATTATAGGTACACATCATATGTTTTATTAGCATACTTACACCATTTTTAGTGTAGTTCATACCCAAGATGGTTAGATATAGGTATTAAATGTTTTGCAATTTTACTATAATTATTATTTTTCATTATATTTTAACATAACAATACACTTTAAATTAAGTTAGTTGTAATCAAGATAGACAGTCTTAAAACAAACTCTTTTCTGGATGTTTTCAAAACAGATTGTGCTTAAAAAAAATTGCACAGTTGTCGTAGCAGTCAGTTGCTAGACCAACGCGTGTAACATAAAATAGAATTATTCTTGTTTTTTTAAATAATTTTTTCAAAAAATATATGTAATATGTATAGCTCATACAATTATAAATTTATAGTTAATTTGAAATGCGGATGTTTATACTTCATAGATATTTTTTTAATGAAATCGTGTAAATAATTTTAAAACCTAACTCATCACTAGTATCAATTTTATTATATTACGTGTAAAATCACCGACACAAGGTGCAGACTGCATTTAAAAAATTAAAAACATAAAATAATATTGTAGTAGAAGCTGGAAACTGTAGTTTATTCTAATTTATAATCCAATTAATGTAATTATTAAATTAATCATTGAATGATTATTCAGAGATCGCTTTGGGATAAATTCCAAACGTATAAATGTAAATGTAAATAAAAAATAATTTAAAAATATTTTGTGAAAGGAACAAGATTACTGCTAATATTTAAGTCTTAATTATTATTAACGAATAAATACAAATAATAGATATTTTACTATTAACATTCAGTGTAAATATAGTTTCTGATCGACTTACCTATATGTAAGTATCTTCTATGAAATAATCCTAACAATTTAATGCAAAGATTCTCATAAATTGATCTTATAGCAGCCTTAAAACACCAAAAATACATTTGTACATCATTTACAACATTTTAGTTCCCTATTATGGTGTAGGTACCTACTAAATACTAATACAAACAATAAATTGCTATTCGAAAACACAATTTCGTATACCTATTATTATTTACTAAATACCTATAATTAAACTAAACTAAAAATAAACTTATGATTACATACTGAGTGCCTATAATATAATATTATATATGAAAATTAAATCTTTATTACGAATACTTATCGTTTACACAGACCACAAGAAAAAATAATTAAAAATATTAAAAAAATAAAGAACACATCATTGTAAAATTAATACAGTTTTACTGTATACGTCTATGGCTTTATGTTAACTCTAAAATCCAGTAATCACATTTTTATTTAATAATTCATAAAATACAATATGCTTTTATAAAAATATGTTTGTACTTCTTATATCTATTCACCATCTTAATCAATAATTAAATTAATAAACGAAAATAATAATTTAAATAATACCTATATCATATTGTTATAATTCAAATTCAAAATTATAAACTATTTTCGTTTATTGTCATATCAAATTTCAATGAACAAATCGTTCCTTAACACGGAACTCTCTGATATAAAAAGTCGTATTATATTATATCCGTGGATTCATCATATTGACGTAGGCACCGATGTATATCTATCATTTATTTATTTATCTATGGTAAATCTCAAAGTCGTTGCAGAAGACACGGTCGATTAAAAATTCTAAAATTTCAATAAGCAAAGAAAATATTAACAAAAAACTTAGTGCGTTTCGTATAATTTTATTTTTCATAAATCACAGTATTCAAAGTTTTGTATTCTGGAGCGTTTCCTCATCGGCGTTGCAGTTCACACACGTAACGGATTCCAGCGAAAGAGTCGATAATTAAAGTAAGTTTGTTTTTATATTCTTTTAGGGCTTAAATTTTCTTTTAAGACTTAAAATAAATATTTAATGTCACGAAAAATGTGCTATCCAAGTGTTGTAGGCGCATATTTTAGTTCTAAACTAGAAATGTATAAAATACGCGAGATATAAACGTCGTCGTCGTTTTTCCAGTCCCTGTTCGTAGAATAATTATGATTAATAGGCGCATACCAATATAGGGTACTTAATATATATATATATATGTGTGTTTGGGTACAGAGAATGTTATTATAAACATTCAGGGAAAATTTCATATACCTATCTACGGTAATTAGTCTTAAAGTTACACCAAAAACTAAAATCGATCTGGTTAAAACGTGATATTATTGTTAGGTTAAGTTTCTATTTTATAATAGATCAATAGCCATACATATAGTATTACCTATAAATCAAATTATTTTATTTAAATCCCGGTACTCGAGTTTTGGACAAGTACCTACATAGGTAACTTATAATAATTCATATTGTAATTTAATTAGGTACCTACCAAAAAAATATAAATTCTCAAACACTGTGTCTAGAGGAACTGGTGGGATAATGCATTTGAATAATAAAATTTCTATAAACTTGCGGACCAGTTTTGCATAGTTAAAACTGACATAACTGAAATAGATGACCAGAATAGGTACATTGCTGATCACAAATTACTTTCTGTAAAAGTACATACGGTTTATCAATAGACCGTATGGATACTGAGTATAATATAAAGTTCTATGGATTTATCGAAATAAATAATATATTTTATAATATCTATGGCAATCGTCAATTGTCGACATTCGTCGGCGACGATAAACAATTCTAATAATTTCAGTGAACAAATAAGTAATAAGTCTTCAATATAGACGGAGAGTTATAAGCCGTATGCCCGAATACATTATAATATTTAAGTTATAGTATTTAACACAAACTCGCACATTTCGTTATGATCAGGTATTCAGGTTATTTTCATAAAATAATTCCGATACTTTCAAGTTTCAGTTCGGAGCGAGATGAAGACGGATAAAGATAGTTTCTTCGGCACTCTAGCTACGTTTCACCGGAAGATTAGATGTTTACGCGTAAGTTTGTTTTCATATTATTAATTTTTAGGCTTAAATTAAATATTTATTGTCACGGACAATCTGTTACCTGGGTTACGTAGAAGCATTTATAAGTTTAATCCCAAAAGTGCAATGTACAAAATACGCGAGACCGTCTTCGTTTCACCACGCCAAGTTTAATACGCAACTTTTTGCATGTTATACTATACGCCGGGAATTTATAGTTAATAGAAATGCGGATGTTTAAACTTCATAGATATTTTTTTATTGAAATCGTGTAAATAATTTTAAAAACTAACCCATCACTAGTATCAATTTTATTATATTACGTGTAAAATCACTGGCACAAGGTGCAGACTGCATTTTAAACATTAAAAACATAAAATAAAATATATATTTAAAACATCAAAAAAGTAGTATTGATAAGTTAAAAAAGCGGTGTTTTTTTTTATAACTTTAGACACTATTGATTTAGTGCATAGTAATAAATACAAAATTTATTAAGTAATTTTGTTATTTAATATTAATTAATAGGTATTTCTTAAATTTTTTTATTGTTTTATTCGAAACATTATTTTTAAATATTGGGATTAATAAAACTATTTTTATTTATTTATTATTTTATATAAATTAGAATTTGTTAATAAACCAAGTAATAAATAAGTGGTTACCGAGTAACAAACCGTAATCTGTTATAAATTTGAATTAAATTTACTGCATTTACGTCTAAGTAGAAACAAATAAATGTTTTTTTTGAAGATAATGTGAAAATATCCATCATCCATCGGTTAGGACCATATATGTATTTTCTATGATTGGGACGGTGAGGTTATAATTATAAATAATCCATGGCAAATGACAATCGTCTGAGACGAACAGCGATTCCAATACGTACTCACATATTATTTCGTTCCATTCTGGTTATTAAGCTCGGTGCCTATTTTTATAAATGTCATTAATCTCAATACTTCCAGACTGAACTTTTGGATCGGCGATATGAAGACGCGCGCTGCATTTTTCTTGGCGGAGATGCACAGCTCTGACACTAGACAATATTATACACTCGAAGGGAACGCGTTTCACTGGAAGAATAAATAGGTAATTACGTACATTTTGTCCTTTTATTCTTTTGACGCGGTAGACCTAATGTAAATATTTATTGTCAGACAAACTTATATACCCGCCAGACGTAGAATAGTTTTATAAATCCAGTTGTTTTTAGGTGCACAAAAATTAGGATATTATGAAAATACTTTAAATTATAATACACTAACTACAGCTAATTCATTGATATAGTAGAATAGTTTTTAAAATTTAAAACCAATGATTTTGCAATGCTTTTATAAGTAGGAAGGTAGGTGGTATTTATACCTAACTATTAAAATAAGAAAATGTATAATGATTAATGTTATTTAATATGATTTGTAAGTAGGTACATAGCAGGTTATACCTACCACTCGCTGACGATTATTTTTGTCTTATACGTTCTTTGTAATTCCGTTCCGTCACGATAGTTTTAGTTTTCGTTAAATAGATCCACCACTATTATGTCCGTATTATGCATAGTGAATTTATGTGTCTCATGGCACATAGTTTAACATGTCTTATGTGAAACATAAATGTTCTATCCATACGGGTTACGGTCATTAAACATTTGGGTTTTAAGAGAACACCTCAAACGCATTTTTTTTTTGGGGGGGGTTTTACGGGATATACCTATAGGATATTTTTTTCAAATTTTCACACTTCACTATTTGATATTGTGATATTATTGGTACCTAGGTTAAGTTTCTGTTTCATAATAGATCGATAGGTTACCTAGGTATATCACATTCTTTAATTTAAATTCCGGTAATCGAGTATTGGACAGTATACCTACGTAACTTATAATTCGTATCGTAATTTAATTACTAAAGAAATAAAAATTTCCCTAACAGTGTCTAGGGCCACCGGCAGGAGAATGCATTATATAGAATTTCTATAAACTTGACGTCTAGTATATGGTTGAAATTGGCATGCGACCAAAGGGGCTTGATCTGGAAAATTTAAATGATTCAATAAGGTTCATCTCATTATTTGAATTAAACTTATTTTTAAGCGATTGTTGTGAAAATAAATTTTTAATTTATTTCATTCAATACCCTCATCTTAGTTTTCTAGTACCTTTAGATTTCCCACGAAATTCATACCGATCATCTCAGAGCTTCTATATTCAAAACCATAAACACATGCATTTTTATCTTATTTCAATCTTTTTCATCGATTTCACTTTTCCAGAACAACCCCCCTGAAAAAGAAAACCAGAATATATTATGGATCGCAAAATTTTCTGTAAAGAATATATGATATTTTATCAATAGACCATATTATATAGGATGTAACAGAAAGAAATGACAAAAAAAAATATTATGCTACTTAAACGTGTGACAAAAATTGTTAATATTATGTGATAAGTAAATAATTTAAGAAATATACTAATGTCAGCAAATTCCCAAAAATGATATTTTTAAAAAAGTTATTACGTTCCAAATAATTTAATAAACAAATTAAAGACATTTAAAAAAATTCTAAAAAATAAACTACTTGAATTATATACATTTTTTTAGCATAAAAATTGTTATTATAATCAAATTCACAAATTGGCTATTTTGAATTTATCTAAAAAAATTTAAATCAAATTTTAAATTTTTTATTTTCAGTAATAAAAAATAAAAATAATTTTTTGTATATTGAGACGTGTAGCGCGAGTGACAATAAATTATATAAAAAAAAAAACTTTAAAATTTTGTATATAGTAAAAGTATTATGGCATTTGTCAGATCTCGGTTGGACAACCTGTATATACTGAGGATAAGTTCCATGTATTTGTCATATTATAATATATTTATGTCATCTGTGGCAATCGCCAATTGTCGACATTCGGCGGAGACTATTCACTATTCTAATAATTATTGCAGTGAACAAAAAAATAAAATAAGCCAACAATTGACGGACAGTTCGTTAAGCAGTATAATATTATAATATAACACAAACTTCCACATTTTGTAACGTTTAGGTTATTTTTATAAAATATTTCCATACTTTCTAGTTTCAATTCGGAGCGAGATGTAGACGGATTAAGATAACTGTTTCTTCGGCGGCAGCGTGTGTTGCAGTACAGCTAGGCTTCACCGAAAGAGTTGATGTTTACGCGTAAGTTTGTTTTTCATATTATTTTGGGGCTTAAATTTAATTTTTAGAATTGAATTAAATATTTATTGTCACGAAAAATCTGTTAATTCGGTTACGTAGAAGCGTATACGTTACTACCTACCAAAGGCGCAATGTATAATAAATAATAAATTATAAGCCAGTTCGAGCAATCCAAACGCTGTCTTCGTTTTACCACGACCGGTGTAATACGCGTACCTTATTTGCCTATACTATTCGCCGGGTAACATCTTAGGTTTGCGCGAAGTATTTATAACAATATAATGTTATTAATCTTTATATTTTGCATACATTATACACCCAATTTATTAATATTTACACCAATTTAGTATTTTACCATAATTATTATTTTAGATTATAATATTATATGATGGTATAGGTATGCTGAAATGTTTAATACCATAACCATTTATTACTGGTACATTTTTCTCCCAAACCTGAAGTTTAATTTAAGCATTGAGGGTATGTCACTTAACATACGTAACTTTTATTTTTCCACTTAATATCTATATCATTGGCACCTACGTATACTGCTGCACACCTAAAATACAAAAGTTTTCAAGGAGTACCTATAGTCAACTGTCAACTGTCTATCCTGACCACCCATGTGAACGCTTATGAATACCTAATATAATTATATACTTGTGTATCTATTTTAATAGTGTAAAACATGAACGGTGTTACGATTATTTTAATTTTTGTTTATTTTTCACATAAAGGTACATTACATAATTGTAATGCATTGTAATCCTATTTATCTCTTGTTTACTTTAACACAATGCTTCAAAAGTTTTTATTTAGTTAATTGGTATAATATTTGTAAATTATTGAATTTAACTACACCTACTATAATTAGTAATAGTAATAAATTCGTATATAAAGTATTAAAATAAAAATTAAAAAAACATCAAAGAGCTCAATATTTTGCCGGTAGTCGAGTTCTAGTTGATAACTGACTTGTGAATAAATTTAATTTTCGTTAGGTATAAAACTAATAAATCCTTGAATACAACATTTAAAAAGGTGGGTAAGTGGATGTCGCTCTGCTGTACAGTAGGTTACAAGTGGGTCACTGTAATGGATGGTGTTCAATTTGAATTCAATGATATTATATCACTGTATAAGAAAAACGATTCTGAGCGAAAACGGTCAGTCAGACTATGATGTTACTAAGTATATTTGATGATATTATTGTGCATAAAGTAATTTATATATAACCTATTTACGTGGAGCCTTGTTATCAATTTTCAATCCTTAGCTATAAAAGTTGAACATTTTATAAATTTTTAAGTAAAAAATAATTATTAAATTATAAATTTTATAAATTTTGTTGAAATTCGAACTTAAAATCCTTACAAAAAAAAAATTGTGCCTATGTATTTTTAATATTTTTCAACTGCTATTGTAACAATATATCAGGAGCCTTGCATTAATTTTTCACGCTTTTTTACCCAAGTTTTCAAATTTTTCAAAATCGTATGGTATATAGGAAATGCTAATATAAACATTCAGTGAAATTTTCAAGTATCTATAGTCATTCGTTTTTTAATTACAATACCTAAAATAAGAAAATCGTTACATGAGAAATCAAGTGAATATCAAATATTGTAAAATATGAAATTCAAACACTCATAACAATTTAATTTGATTTGCTTGTAGACATTTTTTTTTTTGATAAAGGTAGACAAACTTATGGGCAATATTGTATTACATTTTCAAATCTTAGATTTAAAAAGAAAAATTTTTATGAATTCTCAACTGAAAATAATTTGCTAATTTTCGTGATTTTTCCGTATTTTGTCAAGATTTGAACTTTAAATGCTTATAAATAAAAACTGTGACCAAGGATTTTTAATTTTTTTCATCTGCCTTTGAAACAATAACCTAGGAGCCTTCTATTAAATTTTTAAGCTTTTTTACTCAACAGATAAAATTTTATTGATATTTATAGAAAAAATACTAAAAAAATTGAAAACTGGCAATGTCCGTAAACAGCTCAAAAAGAGTCAAATTATTTGGAAAATTTTATCGTGTATAGAAAATAAAAATATAAACATTCAGTGAAATTTTCAAGTATCTACAGTCATTCGTTTTTTAATTACAATACCTAAAATAAGAAAATCGTTAAATGAGAAATCGAGTGAATATCAAATGTTGTAAAAATATGAAATTCAAACACTCATAACAATTTAATTTGATTTGCTTGTAGACATTTTTTTTTTTGATAAAGGTAGACAAACTTATGGGCACATTTGTATTACATTTTCAAATCTTAGATTTAAAAAGAAAAATTTTTATGAATTCTCAACTGAAAATAATTTGCTAATTTTCGTGATTTTTCCGTATTTTGTCAAGATTTGAACTTTAAATGCTTATAAATAAAAACTGTGACTAAGGATTTTTAGTTTGTTCATCTGCCTTTGAAACAATAACCTAGGGGCCTTCTATTAAATTTTCAAGCTTTTTTACTCAACAGATAAAATTTTATTGATATTTATAGAAAAAAAAAACTAAAATAATTGAAAACTGGCAATGTCCGTAAACAGCTCAAAAAGAGTCATATTATTTTCAAAATTTTATCGTGTATATAAAATGAAAATATAAATAACCAGTGAAAATTTCATGTATCTACGGTCATTTGTTTTAAAGTTACAACAAAAACCAAATTCAATTTTGTGAAAAATCGATTTTGCGTAAAAAGTCCCGTTTTTTCTTAATTTTTTTTTTGTTTTTTTTGGCGCTTTTGAAAATTACTGGGAATTTTAAATTATGACCTCCTCAATGCACCAACGATATTCACTTTCCAATCGAAAAAGATACTGAAGTTGAAAATCGAAGCATTATTTCGACTACTTCTCGTGTACACAGACACAAAAAAAAAAATTTAAAAACACACATCATTATAAAATCAATACATTCATCGTTCCACTCAGAATCAAAAATACTAACTCTGTACCTATAGTAAAAATCAATATTATTTATTGGTAGGTTTATATAATATCTACAACGCATGGGTTATATTTCTTATTTTTCGGTAGATTTTTTTTTATTATTGTTAATCGATCAGGAGATGTATTGCCCGCAACTTTTCAATTATATTTATTGTAATTACCTATACTGGTATAACTCTATTCTGGTTATCAATAAAGTTGTGATAAAATTAGAAAATTGGTCAGGTATGATATTTTTTTAAGTAAATCTTTTGCGTAGGGAATTCGCTCAATGATATTTAAATATTTTCACCTATAATCAAGTACGATGACTTATATAGGTAACTAGAGACTGAGTGAATAGGAAGTGTGTGATATGGCGAAGATAAGGAAAGAGTTTAACATGCTTTCAGAATGTTTAGTGTATGAAAGGGAAATACGAAAAATAATTGTAAGGTTAGGAGGGTAGGTAAGTGGAGTGTGAGTAGCAGATATGAGAATATAAAGTTAGGTATTAAGGTACAAAAGAGGATAGAATAAGAAATTAATTAATTAAGGGTAATTTAGGGTAGTGTACATATTGTAGTGAAAACAAGAGAGAATAGGTTTAGGTGGTTCGGTCACTGTATTCAAAGAGATAGTGAGAGTGGCTATAGAAGTTAATTTAGGGGGGAAATGAGGGGCGAGAAGATTAGCTGAAGAAGAGATGGATAGACAGAATACCGATCATATGGTGGTGTGGAATGAGAGTGGCTGAACCTATATATAGCTGCGAGAGACGGGGGAAGAAAATGTGTAAAGGTAGAATAGTTATGTTAACAATGCCGAATACGTAGGGAAGGATCTTGAATTGCAAAGGCCATTTGACTATGGCTGAAACTATACCGTTATCGGTTGATATAGGTTTACAACCTCGACTTATAGGATAGAATAAAAAGATTTGTTGCTGGTTGGGATGTCAGCGCACTATTTGTTTTCCATCTTTGACCCACGCGTAGCATACCAAATGTGCGATTAAGAAAACACTAAAATGATTGTGCGTGGGTCAGAGAGAGAAATAAATGGTGCGCTAAAAATTTGACATCCTCTTAAGTGTTATCAAGTTGAACAAGCAGTTGATTGTTGACAATTTGACATTTAACATTAACTGTAGTAGGTGTTATGATTGGAAGTAAAAGTAATGAGCAGGGCTGTGAATTTAATGCACTGAAAAAGTGTTAAATATTTGCCTGAATGTATGCACTAAAAACAGGCAAATATATGCACTAAATAATTCAAATATATGCACTGAATAATTCAAAAATATGCACTTAAAATTAAAAAAAATACTGAATGAAAACGTTTTTATTAAATTAATAAATAATAATTCAAATTGGTTTACAAAAAAAAATTCTTTATTCACACACTTGGTAGGTAGGTACCTATTTATTTTTCTAACGGATGAACCGAAATATATAAAAACATTTTAAGAAAATAAGCATAAATACGAAGAAATTATGAAAACATGCAATTATATATGAACTAACCCAAAAAAATAATATGTAAAATAAGATTTTGGCCGAATCGAATTCTTATATGGTCATGGTGTAGCAAAAAAGCATGTAAATGCATTTAATTCACAGCCCTGGTAATAAGTAATGATTTATCTGTAGTGGAAACCGGGGTACAGTGAGACGCATATTGGTAACGGTGTTGTAATAATAGGGATCTCCCAAAAAAAATACGTACTAATAGTTCAAACAAATCATAAAAGCCAACTGTAATAAATATTAATTTATGAAAAAGTATTTTAAAAAGCATTATATTAAATGAAACAAAACTATGAACTATGAGACCGTACCATAATATAGGTCTTTCTATATTTTTAGCTCCATAATTTCTGTTAAAATATTAGGAAATGTATTAAGTACCGTAAAAGTGCTAATTTGAGCTATTACTTATAATATTATATTCATAACAAATTATCGTAGAAGTTTAGATAATGTTATTCCACATACCCATTATCTATTATAGTTTAATTAACTACAACATTCTAGTAGAGTCTGAAAATATTTGGTTCCACGACTCTGATCATACAAACTTTAATACTAAACTACGGAACTGAAATTTAGTTTATATAGATCTAAATAGTCCAAAACATATATTGCTTCAAAATATAAAAATAAAGTGTCTTTATTGTTGTAGGTAGGTAACTATCAAAAAAAAAAAAAATCATACTTGACATCTATGTATAATATACGTATATTGTAATAAATGTTCAAATGTTTATTATAGTACATTATAAAACTAAAATTAAATATAATACATTATAACAGGTGTTCAAATGTACATTTCACACTACATATTTTGTTATTTCACACAGTCTCTCTTCAATTTCAAATTTTTCTTCAAATTATCCCAAATTATCCACAAAATATAAATGTTTAGTAAATTGGAAGACTTGATTAAGTATTTAATCATTTATCTCAAAGAGATGCGCCGGATCGCCACATTACCATATCGAGGGGCCATGGTGCAAGTGCCGTCCATAAATATCATAACATATATTATAATGGTTTGCGCCTGTACCGATCCTACGAAGTTGGCATTGTCGGCAACGACTCGCGATTGTGCTGGGAACAGGAGCGGAAAGAGTTACCCAAAAAATATATAATTGCAAATAATAAATGCCTGTATGTAATTTGCTTTGTTCGAGACACCAAAATAAAACAATATATTATTATATTAAAACAATCGGCGGTTATAGTACCGAAACAAAAGGGCGCCCCAACAAATAACATAATAATACAATTAGTGTGACAATACAAAATATATGTAAAACCTGGTCGGTGTCGTTGGCGATGGCCGGTGTGTTCCTAATCGCCTACGGCGACACACACTGGTGGCGGCGGCACACAATATTAGTGGCGGCACGCGACGGCTAGCGACGGCACACAATCGGTGGCACGGCTGGTCGACGGCGGCATGGCAATGGTCAACGGTACAACAAACGGCACATTCAGCGACAGCCACATCGCGAGGGTTTTGGTGTCACGCATATTAGTGGCGGCACGGCACTGGTCAGGTGGTAATAAAGCCACCGTGGACATAATATTATACCACTCATTTCTTTCCGGTGGACAATTATTTGCCGCACTGCATACCTTGGTATCGGGCCTATCCCGGGTCCCGCAGACGTGGAACGAATCGAAGTACAAAATACAATGAGGCGGGACACAACAACGAGTGCGATTGACGACCAAGGTGCCGTGAAACACACGAGACCGACGCTACATGGTACATGGTACGTTCGCGAATGGACGTGACAGGGCGTCGCGGTCGACCACCTCCGTCGAAAACTACATATGGAAACGAATTGTTTGGAGGTACATACGATACCCATGCTACACAACCTACAACAAGGACCAACGGGTCACAATTATGCAAACTAAAAGCTGCAGTCGTACGGTGCATAATATGATCCACAGCGCGCAACATGCGGTCACAATTATAAGTGCACGTAATCAATTCGTTGATGATAATATCAACAATCATAGGCGTAACTAGCCCTTTATAATAGGGGGGGGGGGCTGGAGTCCCAAAAGTTTTGAGGTACCTGTGGAAACATAATTGCCCCCACGGCCCACACAAATATAAGTTTTAATTTGTATGAATTATCTAAAAAAACTTTAAATTTAGAATAATTAATAATGCATAAAAATTCTTTGTTTTACCTGAATTACATAAAACTATAAAATATATATTATACCATTTATACTTAATGGCTAATGTAATAATTAATAATAATATTTTAAATCAAAAATTGTTTGTATATACAGTATACTTCTTTATTCTGACATTTTTAAACATAAATTATAACTTTATTTTCAGTTAATAACAGTAAATAAAATATACACAATAGATAATAGTCTATACCTAAGTAAAATATTTATAATAAAATAGTTTCATTGTTTTTTCCAAATAATTGACAGCAAAAGCAATGTACAGCATCTTGTTTGACACTGTATTCCAACCAAGTATATAACTTAAAAAAATTGGACGAAAATGATCTATTCTATTTACCAAATATTGTTTTTGGATAATCCTAATAAGTGATAATATTAAAAAATCTTTAGTAATAAAGAATAATTGTACTCGGTTTGCTGGTTATATTAATTCCGAACTCTACGTTATTTTATTTCAGTACCGCCAACTCTGACTACAAACTGTCTACTATTCGTTAATCATTATTAAATAATAATATGTACAAATTATTTCTCCCTGATTTTTATAACTACTTAAATAAATACAATATCTATGTTATCGACGTTATCGTGTAACTAGTATTATCATATCTAGAATCTAAAACAAAATAATCACACACGAGTCCATTCAATAATGTACCTATGTTTAAAAATAGATTTAAATGTATAAGGTAAATCCACTGTTCTAAAAACAAATCACAAATACAGGTCTTAGATAGTGTTATTGATAAAACTATCAAGTGTCTAGCCATAATAATATAATATATTATAATAAAACCTTATAAACACAATATTATATACATTTTATTTTTATTAGATAATTATTTATTGTTTATATTGGTGTATTCGTTTTTATGATACCTACATTATATTTTTTGACATTGCGGGAAAAAATAAAGTTAATACTAAAATGTTTTTAGGCACATACTGACATACATTTACCAAAAAATTTGGAGGGACTATAAGAAATTCTGAGGGGGCTGAAGCCCACCCCCCAAGCACCCCCCCACTAGTTACGCCTATTTCAACAATACACGCGATACACGACGACAGAAAGTTGGGGAGGTCACACATCAGGGATCACGATAAAAATGAGTCGTCCCATTCCGACGGATTTCCGTGTACATTATTTTTTTTTTAACGATAGAAAACAAAATATTTGAAAAAAATCAATACGTAATGGTACGAATAATGATTGATGACCAAATAGTAATACATAATATAAATCAGTGTAAGAACACATGTTAACAATAAACACATGTGAAATACAATACAAAGCAGCAATGCTGCAGGGTGCTAATCAGTATACATACGCCAAAATGTCATCACCTGTCCTCATAATATTACATGAACAAGTGCATAGCAATACACTTATAGATTATAATTGAAAAAACAAATCAATGAACATAATATGGTTCATGTAATAAAAAATTGATGAATACAAAACCAATATATAGTTATAACTAATAATACCAAGTACAGAGTAATCATACAAAAAAATAATAAAATTATAAAGTGAGGTCTTCCCCGGTCGAGGACGGCCGGGGAGCGGTTAAGCCACCTCGAGAGCTTCGGCATCCGAAGCGCAGCTTTGAGGGTGTATGCCGAAACTGTGGTTGCGCGAAAACGCGTCTATGTGTTTGAACATAATCCCCCCGTGAGGCTCTGCCTCACATGCAGTGACGTCGAACCGGACGCACCACATAGCAGCAGATGAAGGACCAAAGTAGATGGATGTATGAAATCGATAGCTGCTGGTCACATATGCGCCTTACCTGTGGTGTACATTATTTTTCTTTTAACTATAGAAAACAAAATATTTGAAAAAAATCAATACGTAGTGGTACGAATTATGATTGATGACCAAATAGTAACACATAATATAAATCAGTGTAAGAACAAATGTTAACAATAAACACATGTGAAATACAATACAAAGCAGCAATGCTGCAGGGTGCTAATCAGTATACATACGCCAAAATGTCATCACCTGTCCTCATAATATTACATGAACAAGTGCATAGCAATACACTTATAGACTATAATTGAAAAAACAAATCAATGAACATAATATGGTTCATGTAATAAAAAATGTATGAATACAAAACCAATATATAGTTATAACTAATAATACCAAGTACAGAATAATAAAACAAAAAAATAATAAAATTATATAGTGAGGTCTTCCCCGGTCGAGGACGGCCGGGGAGCGGTTAAGCCACCTCGAGAGCTTCGGCATCCGAAGCCCAGCTTTGAGGGCGTATGCCGAAACTGCGTTGGTGCGAAAACACGTCTATATGTTTAAACATAATTCCCCAGTGAGGCTCTGCCTCACATGCAGTGACGTTGAAGCGGACGCACCACATAGCAGCGGATGAAAGTCCGAAGTAGATGGATGTATGAAATCGATAGCTGCCTGTCACATAAGCGCCTTACCTGTGGTGTACATTATTTTTTTTTAGCGATAGAAAACAAAATATTTGAAAAAAATCAATACGTAATGGTACGAATAATGATTGATGACCAAATAGTAATACATAATATAAATCAGTGTAAGAACACATGTTAACAATAAACACATGTGAAATACAATACAAAGCAGCAATGCTGCAGGGTGCTAATCAGTATACATACGCCAAAATGTCATCACCTGTCCTCATAATATTACATGAACAAGTGCATAGCAATACACTTATAGATTATAATTGAAAAAACAAATCAATGAACATAATATGGTTCATGTAATAAAAAATTGATGAATACAAAACCAATATATAGTATAACTAATAATACCAAGTACAGAGTAATCATACACAAAAAATAATAAAATTATAAAGTGAGGTCTTCCCCGGTCGAGGACGGCCGGGGAGC
>SSSL01000586.1:0-39453 GCA_008086715.1 Sitobion miscanthi
ATCTATGTGGTGTGTATTCGGTATAAGTACGTATAGACATTTTTAAATATGTTTGTATTTGTACTTGTATAGGCAACTCATTATACACGTCATTCTTATCAATGACTAACTTCACCCTCCTACATTTTCTTTGGAAATTTGAAAACTCTGCATTTATATTTGGTGCGTGTAAATTATGTTTAAAAATTTAAATTGTGTATTTATTAATACAGATAACTTTGCCATAAAAGTGTAATTTGTCTTTTAATTTATTACGTTGTAAATTTGATCTATGACTTAAGTACGATCATAATAATATTATTACTTTTCAGTCATATCAACTGAATGCATATTTTTTGTATAACCCTAAATTAGTAAATTACCCTAGGCATAATGGATATACTCATATGTGTACAACTGTGTACAGCTGAAGATAAACCTAACGCATAAATGCATCAAATGTGTGGATTTATATGTACAGCCTGCTGAATTAAAAACAATGGAGAAAGGCAATGAAATAACATTTGATTCTGATGATATTCAAATATATAAACCTATTGCTGTGGTAAGTTTAAAATTCACACAAGTACACAACTTTGTTTTATTATAACAGTAAACAATTCAAAAATTATATTTGTTAATGTAAAATCATAATATTTTTACGATAGGTGAACAGAAGGATTGAAAATTTCTTAAAGAGAAAGAGAGATGAAAACCAAGAAAGAAATACCAGATTGTATTGTAACTCCATATCTAGCAGAAATTGTTCTAGTGCTTCTAGAACATGTAATACAATAGAAGCTAAACGTCAGAAAGGATCTGAATGTTTTGTTAAAAGTACAGATTTTTATATCCTTTATATTTGATACTTATAATTTAAATTGTTTTATTTTTTCAGAGACGAAAGTGAATAATAATTTAGGACCACTGAATAATGGCGGTTTGGATCCAGCTAGCCTAAACAGTTACAATTTATCAAATAATTCAAATTCTGTTGGATTAAACCCAGATGTGCAAGAAAGAATATCAAACATTGAAACAGTCTTAAATATTAAAAGTGATGGCCGAAGTAACATTGATATTTATGATAAGCTAAAATCATTAGAAGATCATGTATTAAAACTAGAAAATATTTTATTAAATATCAATGAAAATTTCTCGTTATCAAATACTTTTTCCATTGATAAAGATACGGGAACTATACGACACAATTTAAAGACCGATGATCTTATTAAACAAGTAAATGTATTATTATATTTTATTGATTAATTAGTGTTTGTTAGATACATGTTAACATATTTTATTTTGTTATATTAGTTCTTTGTTATATTTAAACATGAGATAGTAAATTATGTGACCTTATAAATAAGGTTTAGCTGTATCCAGAAGTAAATTTAATATTGGTATGCATGCACAATAGTTGTCGAGACAGACCTTATAACTGTACATATTATATACTGTATATGTTGGTATAATTCTCACAATGTTGTTCTTATGTGCAGTGTCCATTCGTATAATTTCGACAGTTCCATCTATTCTTTATTGTCTATGCATAGCACGGACTAACATTCACTTAAATTGCTAAATACTAACAATAAATAGCACACATAGAAGATGCTAGAATCAAATTTATTTTCATAGTAAAATCACGCAAAATTTGTTTACATGTCATTTATGACTTCATAATGATTTATAAATATTTTTCAGAAAAAACTTGCCTGTGAAGATAATATGATAAAAGAAATAAAACCAAGCATATTATCAAAGAAATCGGTAAGTTATCTACTGTTTTATAAATACTTATAATTTCAATGAGTTTATAATACATAATATATGGTATTAAATAACGTTAATGTGGTATAAATCATATTACCAAATTTAATATCAAAATATAAATCAAATAAACATTTGAGACTCATATGTTTAATCATTTTTCATAGTACTGTAGCTTAAAATAATTGAACTCGGGTACAAATTCAAACCATTAATCTAAACATAAGGTAACAAAATGTAAAAAAAAAAACCTGGGGAAGTTGCTCTGCTGTGTAGTAGGTGTCGACTGTCAAGTGTATCTCATCATTGAGAAGTTACCCTATCTAAAAATAAATAAATTTAGTTGTTGGGTCAAAAAGCTTGAAATTGTAATACAATGCTTTTCACACATTGTTACAATAACAGTTTAAAAATATTAAAAATACATAGATATGATTTTTATTTATAAGCATTTAAAGTTTACACTTTAAAAAAATGTATCAAATTGTTTTGTAGTTGAAAATGTACGAAATGTTCAATTTATATAGCTAAGGATTGTAAATTTAAAACAAGGTAGTAGTTAGTGAGTCGTTTATACTGTAACCAAAAAATCTAAAAAAAATATTGGCGAAATTAGATGTTCAAACAAAGAATAATGATTTTAGTTGTTTTGTTATAATTTAAAAATATTATACCTGGCTCCTGGGTACCTACTTGAAATATTATTATATTTTTTACACACGATAACATTTTCAAATGCAATTTCTTAAATTAAAATTAGAAGATAGTAATAGTAAAATAAAGTACTTTAATCACAATAATTTTATACAATATACTTAACAATATTATAGGCTGTCCGACCGCCTATGCTCTGAATCGTTTTTCGTATACAATGATTTTATATCATTAAATTCAAATTTAACATATCCATTACAGTAACTTCTAGACACCTAATATACAGAAGAGCGTTACCCGCTTAGCCATTTATTTTATATTCTGAGCGGAGCAATGGAAATATTAATTTTACAATGATGTGTTTTTTTTCCAAAAATTTTTTATGACTCATCACTGTTTGGGACTGTAAAAAAACTTTGATTTTCTTCAACAGTATCTTGTTTGATGGGAAAGTGAATCTAGTTGGTGCAATGGGGAAGTCAAAATTTAAAATTCCCAATAGTTTTTTAAACCGCCGGGGAAAACCAAATAAAAGTTAAGAAAACATTTATATTAGTATGCATTTGTTAGATATGGAGCAATTATCCTGGATTTTATTAAACTATAACACTACTATAAATTTAAATTTTGGACTTTTTCAATTTTTGATAAGAATTTGATTTTTTGTTATAATTCAAAAATATTTATTGTAAGGACTTGAAAGTTTTTGCCATCACATATATTATTTTTTTTTTATGCATAGTTAAGTATTTTAACTAATTTTAAGCTATTTATATCATGAACCTTTTCACACTGTTCTACTGTACGTCTATAACAACACGAGTCAATAAGTAATAACAAAACTACATATTAAATTATATAATATGAAAATTACTAATAAATATATTATGTTATGTTTTTGTCGAAAATTAGATCAACTTACACAATATTTCTTAAAGTAATATAAATACATTTTAAAATATTCATAGTGGATGTGAGTAAACAGTGTTCACAGTGACTTGGAACTTATTGTATTATAATTATATATTATCACAATCAAAGTACACTCAAAATTTACTTTACTCTGGTCCACGAGAGTACACAAACCAAAATCAGTTTTTCTGCGCATCACTATGAGACACTCTTTCATAGCGGAACCATTATTGAAATGGGTAGACACATTGGGATGCCCAGAAAAACGTTGGTTTGTGTTCTCTCGTAGAACAGAGTTTGTAACATGGCAGAGCGACTTCTCTAGTTTTTTATAGTAACTATTAAAGTGCCTACATTTTTAAATTTGTTTCTTACTGCATCAAATTAATATTTTGTTATGTTTCCATTCATATTTTACACTAGAAACTAAGAATTTATGATCTTTGAGTTTATCAAGTCAATATACCTGAGTACAGAAAATAAAAATAAAATACCTAAGAATAAAAACAAAATTAGTTTATTTTGTAATTTTTTAATATCTATTACTTTTTATTTATATTTCATTCTTAAAAACTATTTTTCTACAAGTTAAATTTACAATTCAAATGTTAAAATATTATTTATTTTTCAGAAATATTCTGCCAATGAAATACAAGAACTCATTAACAATGTCAAAAGAATTGATGAAAACAAAAAAAAATTCTTGAATCAATAATTAATACATAAGACATTTATTTTTATCTTATTGTATAAAATCATTAAAAATATCTGGTACTTCTAAACATAGTTTGTTATTTCTTTTGTCCATAATATCGTTTAAAGGTACTATCAATATGAGTCAAGTACCACGAATCAGGAAACAAATTGTCAACATTTGAAGTAGGTTCAAAAGGTGCTACAAACAAATTAAAATAATTTAATTTAAAGACTGTAGTCAAAACTATTACTATTATTCAGATATATTCATGACAATAATAAGTAATAGCTATGTAGAGCTTTAAAAAATATACTACCTTTGTTGTAAGCCAACTCCCGGTTTGTTAGTGTATTTTCAAATTCAACAGTCGATATACTTTGTCTGTTGTCTAACATCACAGGTACATGCTGCAATAAATCAATAAGGGTTTCTAGTTTTGCTCCTGGGCGTATAGTAATTGAATAAAATGAAGAACACATGCCAGAACCAAATGAAAACATTGCTATTCGTTTCCCAGCCATTTCATTGGTAGGTTTACTGTAATTAAATTTGTTTAACACATAAATTACAACACACATTGCTGCTCCAGTTTATGCTTAATTTGTATAAAACAATAAAAACCCTAGTAGTGTATAATTACCTAAGCAAGTAGGAAATCAGCCCACCAAATATAGATGCTGTGTACATGTTTCCAATGTTTTTGGGTAATTTTTGAGTTGGCGCAGTGAGTTTTTTAAACAGTTTTTCTGTGTCCTTTATAACACCCAATTCGGATAACATATTGACACTGATATCTGAGTTTCTAACAGGCAGTTCATAATATTTCATACATTATTATTTCAATGGCAATCAAAGGTTAATTATGCACCTTTACCATACAATTACAATTTTGTTTTATTAAAAAACAGTGTTAATGCTGAATTCAAAAATACTTTTTGCAAAAACAATTTTGTTAAATTATTGGAAAAATTTTCAAAAAACTTGAAAACATTTATTTAAGACAGTATTTAAATAAAAAAAATAAAAATTATAAAAAGTTAAAATAAGATTTGTTTTTATCTTATGAATTACCTGGGTTAGTTTTGTTCTAAAATTTTAGGGATGTCTAAATTATAAAAGGGTTAACTTTACTGTATTTGTATTACCAAATTGAGACAATATTGAAGTCATTATAACTCCTCAGCTAAGAATTTTCACAATTTGTTTCAAATATCTTTTAAAAAATCATAAATAAACACGTAATTTTATAATTAAAAAAAAAAAAGCTAAGTAGCTGATATTAATGATGTACAATTGTTGATTGTTCCCAATCAAAAATATGGTTTTATTTATCTCACATTTAATGCTTACACATATTTCAACAGATCGGATTCATTCTCATAACATTTAACGTCTAACTGGACATCGTGAAGCATTAACCAGGTAAATGCTTTCCTCACGAGTTTTCCGTAAGGAGAATGAAACACGATGGCGTCAAAGTATTGCAATACACTCTTAGGGCCTATAAAATTTTATGTGTACACGTGAACAAAATCAATTGCAATCAGTAAGTAACAGCAGTAAATCTGAGTTTACACAGCCTTTAGAGAATGGGTGAAAATAAAACTGTACTAGTATTACTCGGAGTATTGGATTTGCTGTTGTTGGTGTCAGCAAATTTCTTCAAAAACCTCTTTCGGTACAGATAATAACAGTTGTAAAGCGCATCAAAATAACACCGGATTGACACTTTTCCGTCCACTGTTGGGTAATTTGTGCCCATGTCTCCTTTGTAAAAATCGTACGTGTCTGCCATGTGTGAAGCTCTCAATTCTGAATTTGTATTAATTTTAGAGAAAGTAAAAAAATAAAAATAATGTTACGATTGCCAAAAAATTATATGGTTTTATCTAGGAACCTCTATCTAACACCAAGGGTGCGTTGGGTCCTAGAAGCATTGCCACTGCGCCTGCACCACCTGTTGGCCTTGCTCCACCACGAGCATATGTCGCGACGTCTGCAGCAACAACAATAGCGAGCCGTCCTACAAACAGGTGTACATAAGTCATAATCGACATAATGTTTAAATATAATATGTTCCATTATTTATGAGTTATAAATTCAGAACGGGGACTTGATATACTTATAAAAGTTATCACTGACGCTTAATAAAACATTAAAAATGTAAGCTTTTGAGATCATCAAACAGTGTTTAATTGTATGTTAATGTTATAAGTAGGTACCATATAGACAACACAATATAACATTAATGAAAACCTCATAACTGATTTCTAATCATTTATTATTTTTAATTGTAATTTTTTTAGATTCAAATTATTCTTGATGCTAATAACAAAACAAAACTTTAAATTTGTTTCTTATTTATTGCTGTAACAACATTAAATAAATGTCCTTTCTTAATAAGTATGCAAATGCAGTCTTGACCCATGATTCAATGATAGTAATGATTAATAAATTCAAATTCCTTTATTATATAGTAGGTATATACCATCCCAAGCACTGGATTCCAACCATGCTATTGAGTTGAAAAGGGCAGCGGTGCCCCCATAACAAGCATTGGTCGAATCTACTCCTTCGACATTGTTACAGTTGTCAAATAAACGCATTAACATGGATTTGATACTTTTGGACTTGTCTACCGGTGTTTCGGTTCCCACTTCAAGTCGTCCAATATTTGAATAACCTTAGTTGTATTTAAATGTACAATATAAAATCATTAGACACATTATCTGGTATAAAAATATATATACATACTTGTTCTTGTACGCTGCATCAACAAACTTACTGCAGTTAGACACAATGAGACGACATCTTCGCGGTCTGAACAAAATGCCATGCGCTCTTGACCCAGACCAATTGTATACTTGCCTTTAGATACACCGTCGTGCACCTCGAGATCAGTCTGGTTTACATATGTAGATGGTACTACTATCTCTAAGGCCAGTATGCCTACGTGATCAGGCCATTTACCTTGGGTGTTATCCATTATTATACTATGACTTTAAACAAAAATTTACATTTATAAACAAAAAATCATTGGTACTTTTTACAGTTATAATGAAAAGTGAAGATGAGATTGATATGATGAAAAAATAAATAACTTACAATATCTTACTTCAAAAATATAAATATTTTACTGGTTTAATAGAGTAACTGTCAGCAAAAATAAGACAACGTTTATATAGTATCTATTGAAATTATAAATATGTAATTAAAAAAATTAATTATAGTCAATAAACCATGTAATGGGAACTACATTGTGATAATGTGAGTCAAACTGTATAAAAATGATATTTATAAGCTAACTTTTTACTGTCTAACTAAATATTAATCGCAGTGTGTGAAAATCGGGCTATTGGCTATTGTAATTTATATATAATTTATTTACAGTTTGAATTTCTCATTAAATATAATGATCAGTATATTATATAAAATTACAAATTATATTATTATAATATGTATACCAATCAAAATGAACAAAAAATATACGAATAAATTATACAATAAACTTTTATTGCTATATCCATAAACTAACTAAATGATATTGTAAAAATAAAAATTTAATTTAAATATGCATTTATGGATAAAGTCTTAATATATTGAGAATTCAATGCGTTTCCAATTTTATATCTAACCCGTTATACTGAAACATAACTACAAATTAAGAAATTAAGAATTTCTCACCTTTAGGTTTATACCATACAATTAAATGTAGAGTACTTGAAGCCATCCATACTTGATTAATATTAATAAAATTAGGTAAAAAATAATTAAAAATTCTATTATTTATTTTGATTTTACTTATTATGGTATATTATACAAGACATATTTTATACACTGATTATTTTATTAGTAGCTTGAAATACACAGCCTCTCTGTGATAATTGATTCATAATGGTAATAATGTTAACACAATCGTCTATAAATAACAAATAAAAACAATAATAACTTTATTCTCCATAAATATTTACTTAAAATAAATATTACCAATTCCACTGTGAATATTACCAAATTGTTTTGAATTTGTTGTCTTAAGCATACTTTTTATACCTAACGGATATTGTCCCATTGTCAGAGCAAATAACTATTAAAATAATCACAATAAAAAAAATTATTTTTAATTTATAATTAGTTGAGAATGTTGAAATACCTTTTTAATATTTATCCAAGTACACATGAACTCTGGAATTTTTATTGTTGAAGGAAACAATTTACATTGTTCAATGAACATATTGCCTATGTCCCAGTTTCCTGAAGTTACGATGATGGATTTTTCTTTTCCCATATTAGTGTGATCCTTATGCCAATTACAAAAATTGAAGAAAACATCATCAAATGGTGGGCTATTACTAACCATATCCTAATATTCATAACATAAACAGAATTTTTTCAAAAAATTGAATAGTAAATATATTTATACAATTGTTTAATTATTTTTTTTTTTAATAATTAAACGCTCTATTTTTTAAAATAATGATGTGTAAACTAATATAATATAACCAAGTAAAATTTAATAAATATACTAAGATATTAATTTTTTTATTGTGTCAATTGTATACAAGTAAAATGTATGTTTTATACAATATATATGATGCATTAATCATTATATTTTGTGTATTCTTACATGGCCGGATTTATACTATCTGATTTCGGAGCAAACCATATTTACTTGCCTACACCAGTGGCGGCTCTTGGTATGGTGCACAGGAGCAAATGAACCACCAAAAAAATAAAAAAAATTATAAAAATAATTAGATTCCTATAGTAACATATAATTGATTATTATGCACATAGTCTGTAAAAAAAAGTTTTTGCAGTTTTTTATGTTGAGAAGTGTGTCTATAAACGATTAAATAATTCATGGAGCACAAATTGATTGTGCTCCAGACGGCCGTGTAAAAATTAGCTACATGCCTCTACACGTCGGTTAGTAATATATGATAGTTTGGAGCACATTTAATGTGTGCACCAAACCTATTTTTATCATGTCGTGTCATTCGTTGGAACGTTAACGCTGTATATTATCCATTAATTACTAAGATATTGTGTTTATGTTCATAAATCATAAGTCAATAATAACTAATTAGTTAGTTTTTTTAATTTATTTATATTTTAATGTGGTAAAAAGCTTAAAAAAATTAATTTAGATAAGTAAGTACATTATTTTGGTATGCACCAATGCACCTATAACAAAATTAATATTTTTACCATCTTACATAGGTTATAAGGTATCTTATACATTTCTTGTGCACCACCGCCACTGGCCTACATTAAGAATTTTAAGTTAAAGTCTAATATTTGATACTGTTTCTAAATTTATAATATCAAAAATCTAAAAATCTGAACCTAACGTCCTTATATCATGGTTGGCAAGAAAAAGTCCAAACTGTAAAAACGCAGGCCGCTTTTCATATGTCAGTCATACACAAAAATATAGTATTTTAAGTGAAAACGAAATAATTGTACAGTTTATATATCTTATATCAGGTTGCTAACGGTTCCCTATAATTGATCCATTAAATTTTAGTTAACCAATAATAAAATCAATTTTTTCGTACAAATCAGCATAAATTAATACAAAATTATAGTAATTTTGTATGTATGGTTTCAAGTAGTAGTAAAAAAATAAATAAATTTAGGTAATATACATAACTTATTTCTCTTCAACATTTATATGTATTATTCTATTTATGAGTTATGACAAAAATAATAAAATACAATTACAATATTTTGTTATTTTTGGGTTTAGAACAAGTTTCCCTAAAACCTTCGTCATATCCGGCCTTATAATTTTATATAATATAAGTAATAAACTAATACATAAATAGATTATATAGTAGTATAATATTAATACAAACATAATATGAAAGATATTATATTATTATATTATATATTTTTCATCAGTCATATTCCATATATTTTATATAGTTATGTCATAAACTGACAAAAATATAGGTATATTATTAATATTTACATTACCAATGAAAATAAATAGTTGTTTTAAATATAGACTGTTAATAAGTAATTTGGAAAAAAGTCAATTAGTAATTTATTAATTAGTTTAAATAGTAGTTCTAACACATTGAATTACAAAGCTTAACAGTAGTAGCATTGTTTTTGAAATACCATACTTGTGTAATACCAGTCAACTGAGTACAATATTCTGTCAGCACTGTATGAATTATAGGTTTGACATATGAATGAAAAATTGATACTACTTCAAAACCTCCTTTGGCCGTATTAAGTTTGACTAGTATACACGGAAATTCAATTATTTCCTAAAACAAATATATTAAGAACTATTAATATGACATTACTTAGTTAAACAGTAAGTAAATGAAAATTGTAATATGATATATAACACTCCTTATTTTTTATCAATATGTATTGGATATAACATCATCGTCCTAATATATTGTAAATTATGATTTTATGATTCTGGACATAAAATTAGTAAACTAATTTTAATACATAATTAATATGGTATGGATATATTTGTTTAAAAACTGTAAACAGCAAATCTTAAGAAAATGTAGTGCAACAACTTTATATAGTGCCATACTGGAAATCATATTATCAAAGCGTTTTTTTTTCAAGAACAGTAATGTCAAAAAACTGAAGTACATTGAAGAGAAAATATATAAATCAGTTCTAATCAAAATGTTTAGAAGACTAAATTAGACCATTAGAAAATGGATAAGACAGTTATATTACAATTTGTATTCATTAATAATTATTACATTTAAATATTCCACTTCTAACTTTCCAAATATAAAACAGGAAAATTAGTTTCTACATTCTTATTAGTTTATTATCTATATTATATTTCATCTGTAAATTATGTTAAATTAAATTTTAAACCTTGTGAAAAATCCAGTTATAATTAAGTGATTATATCCATTTTTTTTCTTTCAACAAAATAATAATTAAGTCTAATACAATTGTTATATGCTAAAAGTAAAAATGAACCTGAGGTTTTAGTAAATGAGCCCCATTGTCACAAGTAGCTTCAAAATCTAAGACAAAAAACTTAGTATATGGTTGTGACATGTTAGGTCTTGTAATTGATTCTGCATTTGGCTTGTCCGTTGACCGGATAAACATTGTTTTATTGAACACCAAATTGTACTTATGAAATATTTGTGGTCGGAATAAGACATTAAACTTCATCATAATTTACAAAATGTTAAATTTATATAAAAAAAACTAAAAAGATCAATCTCCAATCTCAATAATACATAATATTACTGTCTAAAGAATAAAGATACTCCAGAAGTCCAGTTGTAGTCCAGAACATCTCCCTCTTATCAGTCTAATTTTCTGATAAATTGGTAATCAGTAATCACAATACTGCATAACAATAATATTATTATTATGTTTGTATATTATCTTAAAAACTGCTGCAGTTCTAAATTCTTATAAACATTCTTCAGATATAAATCAAATTTTAAAATTATAGTATAAATAATAATTATTTGTCTGTTTATACTAATTACTAATAATTATAAAATAATTATATTATAAATTCTTTATAATCGTGTACCTACTTTAAGTTATTAACTACTAAGCAAGGTGTATTGATAAGGTGTCTTCACTTGTTTGAAAACTTGATTGAAAATTTTACTACAGATAGTCGTCACCATCGGAAGCGCTGTATGTCTTAAAGAGGCCAATAAATTAACAGTTTTATACACCAAAGCTAATAAGCTATAGAAAATTGAAAATATATTATGATTTAAGGAATAAAATTCAAAATTTTTCATTGCATGATGACTTCTATGTTCTAAAATATTTATATGTATGTATTTAAATACTTTCTTTTAATCAAAAACAATTATTAATATTATTAAATATTGTCATTTTTAAATTTCCTATTAAAAAAAATATATGAAAAATGTGAGAGTTAATTCACTAAATTATCATTAGGTAATACTTTCAAAGTGTTATAATTAACTAATAATAATTATAAATTCAAACTCAGTTGTACCTATCGCCATTGATTTTATAATATATTCATAGTATTTATAGTATATTATAAAATCAATGATATTACCTATATATATTATTATATATTATTATATATTATTAACAGAGATCTTGGATATAGAAACATATCTATATGTTAAATGGTTGATAGATGTATATGGTCATATATGATCAGTGCTTATTTTTTTTAGACTAAGCATTTATGGAAAAAGTTTAAATGCTTAAATTGTAATACTATTATTAATATTTTTCAAAAGTATATTAAAACATTAATTTACGATACATTTTAATAATTTATCTGTGTGAAAGAGTACATGTAATTTTAGTATATACCTAATCTAGAAATAACATTTAATAATTTTGATTAAGGGAGCCTTGATAGTTTTACTTTGAATTTAGGGAGCCTCTTGACAAAAAAAATTTGAGAAGCACTGCACTAGATTATACTGTAAAATATCGAAATATATATAACCAGCGGTCCCAGTAAACGATCATGTTTGTAATGTTGCATTTCAATTTAAAAACTTCATATACATTTTTCACTGTTTATTTTTCTAATATAATTTGTAGTTATTGAAGAAAAATATAAACAACATCTTTGACAAAGGTTGGTTGCTCAATACATTCAAATATTAACCAAATATATCATAACGCATTATGTCAAAACAAGAATGATATTCACTTGCAAAAGAAAAAAATTAGCAAGTTGCTAAAAACAAGAAAACACCAAAAAAACTAAACAATTTTTCAAAATTAGTTTGAAGTTTATAAGATAACTATTATTGAATAATATTATAATATAAATGATGTACCTAACCATATAATAAAATATGCAAAATAGTTTAAACATGTTTTTAGAGTTTTTTATGGGCACTAGAAAATAATACTCCACTCTACCAGACCACTATTAAAATTAGAAGCAAAATCGTAATAGTTTTAATTTAATTTAAAGATTTCAATTAGGTTGCATATATCCCAAGAAGTCACTAAATTATACATCATAATATTTCGTAATTGATGTTTACTTGATAAAAAATATTTAAAACAACAATGCAAATGTAAATTATAATTACAGGCTCCAATTATTATAAATTATAATATATATTAGATGCTAACTTCAAAAAAAATAACATTTTAATTCACAGTTTTAAGGCATTTTGCATTTAACAGTATGAAAAAATAGGCCTTCATAGAACAGGAAGCGCGCTCTGGTGTCTATAGAACTGTGCTAATATTTTCAATCAAGAGTGTATACGTATAAGGGTCCAGAGTGACAACACCTTATTAATACACCTTGCTACTAAGTAATAAGAATTACTTTATTATATTGTTATTAATTACAACCGTGTAAACATTTTTAATTATGCAATAAATGTCATTTCAACATACTTAGTTTTTTTTTTATTATTAAGAAATATTAGGTACAGTAGTGTTAAAATGTTATAACTTATAATATTATTATTAGCATCTGTACTATGAGAATAATTATAATCATGTAAAAGAAGAAAATTATTTTTATTTTATTTTCCTTAAACATTATTAGAAAAATAAAATGCTCCTAAAACCTGCCGTGATCTCACGACGACGCATCGCGTCCGTGCAAAACCGCTAGCGCGACAGTGGAACAGTACCGCCGATCAAGAAAGCAGAGTTGATACAGAGCGCCCCGCATGAATTTAATTTATCGTATAATATTATATGATCACGAAAAATAAATAAATCGTTATTCGTCTTGTAAAGAATTATGATCATGTCATTAAGTTAAGCAATGGAATTTTTTTCAGCAGTACCGACGCACAGAATGAACGTAAAGGACCTTACATCATCCGCATCATCTGCACGTACCAAGCGTATTCATATTAATAGTACTAATTGCAATAGAAGCCCGACCAACAGATCAGGCAATTAAAAAAATTTCTTTTCTAGACTCCTTTGAATGCTCCCCTCCACGGAAATCTTTAGTAAAAGGCGAAAGATTTTTGCGATTTGAAAGGGAACCGGAGTTAGTTGTATTTGGGCGTTCGGTTCGCTATATACGGTTCGTACGGCAGCAACACTGTGCAGTCTTTGGTATTCACATCACACCATTTTCCCAAATGAAAACGGAAATTGGCTAAGCCGCCGCGAGTCCGTGCCACATCAGTGCAAGCTTTAAGCGTTGACGCGACGGCCGAGCGTGAACAGCTTTGTTCGCGGTATGCTCAACACGCCCGGCGACCGCATAAAAACCGCGTCAGCAAATGACCGTGCCCGCGAACGCCATCTGTTGACCGTCCGCCGATACACGGGAACGCAAATGGCTGACGCCCACAACAACAATACCGAATGAAATCGGAACGAATCACAATTCACAGCTCTCCTCAATCGTAGGATTTTCGGATCTATGTCCATAGGTGGTAGCCGAGTACTGTGCGTAAAAGCATGATGAATTAATTGAATACATGGTTTGTTTTCACATGCTTAAGTGGATAACGAATACGGGCGACAATGTACAGTAAATGCCGATCGATCGAATTGGTTTTTTGTTGACGCATTCAAACAACGGCTGTTATGATGTTTATAACATTCTGTAAATAGTAATAGAATTGGTATAAGCATTTATAGCACTATGAATGGCAATAGTGCTTTTAAAAGTGATTGTTGTTATTGTTTCGCTCCCGTAAAATAATTCTAATTTCGACTAAATTCCGAGTACATCAGCGTTCTCACTCGTATAGATAATATTGTCTTATTTCTCTCTTTAGCCGATCTATTGGTGCCGGTATAGATGTTCGTGGTTCGACGTTACACCGCACTCATTTGACCGGGCGCACACCAATGCAGTGAAAACAAAAACTTCCTCTACCTACAGGCCATTGGCTGTCCGTTTCGTACAGCATTATTTAATATTGTAGATGCTTTGGTATCCGCCCGGATATAGTATTTCACCGGAAAAATAATAATACGCGGACAGCGATCGGTAGAATTCCGGAATTCCAAAACGTTCCTCCTTCATACCGTATTTTAGAGTCTGCACACACTGTAAAATGCTATTTGCCGTCGCGATGTGTTGACTGTGTTAAACTTTGACAATTTTATTAACCGCCGCAAAGTGTGTGCGGGCCGGACATAACCGGACGTAATAATAATATTCGTGGGCCGTGGGCCTTGTTCGACCAGCAAAAAAAAAAAACGTGTATGCAATCATATTATATATAATATAAAATATATAATAATTTGTTAAATACGAAAATATTGGTCACTTTTTAATGAAACGGTCTCTCCAGCTTGAAATTGTGAATTTTTTTTAAAAAGTCTTAAAAAAACAGTCTACCTATCAGATATAATTTTTATTTATTTACTATTTGTTCTTCAAAGTATGCTTTTAGGTTCTGTATTATTACTTGTTAATACCATACAAAATTGTATATAATATTATAGGTATCCATTTAAGTTGTATTTATTGAAAGTTCGGTTAAACGTTATACCATGTATTACAATTTATATATACCTAACGGTTATACTTATTGATTATACATAATATTATGTAGTAAGTTCTAGGTTTAATTTAATAATCAATATTTTAATATTTATGAATGCCAGAATACATGTCGTATTAAATAAACTTACATAAATATAAATTATTTAAATTAAGAAATAATAAATTCCCAGACTACAATATTATATTATATATACTAGCATAATTACTCACAAGTCACAACCATATGCAAATGGATGAACAAATATTTTTTAAACGTTAATTAGTATCTATAATTACCATTTACGACATTATTAATATGCTTAATTGGTTTTTGGTGTAACTCTAATAAATATGACCTTAGATACATAACATTTTTCACTAAATGTTTGTATAAGCTTTTCCTAAACATGATTATAGTTTTTAGCTGTTTACGAACATATACAGTTACCAATTTTTTTAGTTTTTTTTTCTATAAGAATCAACAAAATTTCATTTGTTGGGTTAAAAAGCTTGACAATTTAATACAAGGCTCCTAATATATTTTTACAATGACAGATAAAAATATTAAAAAAAAGGAACACTTTGAAGAATTACACAATTTTTAATGATTTAAAGTTAGATTTTTAGCAACATTTATCAAGTTTAAAATTTAAAAATGTTTTTGTAGTTAAAAATGTATAAAATGTTCAAATTGTATAGCTAAAGATTAAAAATTTAAAACAAGGTTCCACGTTAGGTTGCGACCACAACTAATTAAAATGTATAATAATATAATACAATATATATGTGTCATCCTGCCACGTGCAATATATCGAACCTTTAATGATCGCAGCTAGATGGTATTATCCAAATGTCAATCACAATAATATTATGATCACTAGAGTGATTTGTGGTGGGTTGGGAAGGGACACATTTTTCAGTCGATGGCTTTTAGGGAAACCCAGACAATTATGTTATAACTATAAGTATTTATAAGTTTATAACATAAATATTAATACCTAATTTATAAGTATACTATACAGTACTATATATACTCAGTATCCCATAATTTATTGTTTGCGTCGTGGCGAATGTGTTAATTTAATGTAGGCACATGGTTATTTCTGATCATCTGTGGTGACAGAAAAACACGACAGCTTATAACATTATAGTTATATAATAATACTGTTGTTGTTTTAAAATTTTTATTATGGCGTATTTCTGCGTATACTGGTCTAGACGAATTTATTAATCTATTTAGTATTTACCAACATAATATAATAGTATATAATATTTATATTGTGTATAATAGGCATTTATAGTTTATACTAGGTACAGTAAGTACGTATAATATTTTTTATACCCGTGAAATTACCTATGAAAACATAAGGGTGCCCGAAGACGACGACTACAACTGCAGCAGTGCAGCTATACCTTCACACTTCATATAAATATTAAAAATTAATTAAAATAAAATATATTAGGTACCATTAATAGTTTTTCCGATTTCGGTTTTAATTTCGGATATCGGTATTTATTTTTTCCGATTTCGGATATCGGTATTTTTTTTTCCGATTTCGGTTTTGGTTTCGGATACCGGTATTGATTTTTTCCGATTTCGATTTCGGTATCGATTTCGGTTTTTAACGGTTTTAACAGGTATCGAATATCGGTTTCAAGCCCTGCAAATGAGTATTATTACCACGATTTAATCATGATTTTTACTCCACCAAAAGGGTGATATCGCACAAAACATATTTAATAAAAGATAACTTCATCAAATTTAATGAATAGTTGATTTTTAAACGCTTGTAAAAAAAAGTTGTAGGCATGTATTTTGGATATTTGATAAGTTCATTGAGAACAATTTCTTCTGGTTGGGAAGGTGATCGTTGTTACTAAACAGATTAAATTCGTGTTTCAAATACGTACAAAAACTGTGTTACGAAAAAATTTACAGTTTGTGTGCGAACGGATCCAGTCCCAAGAGCGCGCCACCAATATGCCGTGTTATGATTTACGTACATTTTTTGGATGAATGATAGGTAGGTGGTATTCGGAAAAAAAAGCCCCGATTTCAAAACACGGTAAAAAAAGCCCCACCAATAGGAAAAAAAAGCCCCGTACTAATTAAACACATAACGCATTTTCATTATAGTGTACATTTTATAATTTAATATTTGTATATAGGTAACCTAACCTTTTTTGGACATAGGTATATTCTATAACCATATATATATATATATATATATGTATAGTAACATTTGAAATATAAAAGATTAAAGTATAGTAAGGTAATTAAAGTAATTTTTTCGTTCATCTAGTTATTATCTTGTCGTAACGTTTTGATTATTTTGAATTAAAAGTGCGAATATAAAATGGAAGTGATTCGTAATAATAATAAAAAACCTCAAATTGCATACAATGGATATTTGTACAACATTCAAAAAGAATGCAAAACTATGATTCGTTGGAGATGTACAAAATCAATTAAAAAAAGTTACCTTTTAATAAAATAATATTATATTAAAGAAGTGTTAGGTACATTGATAAATGTAATGATTATATTATGATTATATTTAATTATGTAAATCATAATAAAAAAGAATAATGTATTTAGTTGGTACGGGACTTTTTTTTCCAATGAATGTTGTCGGGCTTTTTTTACCGGGCTTTTTTTTCCGGGGTTTTTTTCCTAGATTCAGGTAGGTAGGTACGTAACATTGTTAACACAATTTATGCGGAATTAATCCAAATTCCTACGTTGTTTTCAGAATGATTTGCTGTACAGGTCCATTAAAAAAAATCATTTTTTCAAATTTGTCAATAGATGTTTAAACTCTACAATACTACCCTAGACTATGGTATTGTTTACGTTACAATTTCATTTTTACGTCATGGAATACTACGCAATATAGATGGAAAGAGTAAACGGGTATGGTAGGTAATCGGAATAAATCAAAGTACATACAATATTTTGATAAATAATATAAATTTATAAAAATTAAATAATTATTTAATTAAATTAAATTGTTAATTGTTGTTTAATTTATCAACAATTCAAAATATTGTATACATAATGTAGGTATGTTTTTCTACAGTAGAGTAACACTATTAAAGTAATATTTTAGGTAGGGAATATTATTTTAAATTTTTCAATTTTTTGTTGAAAACTCAATTGCATTTTTTTTACAGAGTCTGTAAATTATAATTATATTATAATTAAACGAAATAATGTTGCTAACATTTATTACTTGTTGTAATGTTTATTTACTATTTATTCAACGTATTGAAAATATTAATTCCATATCAGGAGCAGCTTCACGTGGGAGCGCAAAATTGTTCTTACACGTACGACTAAACTGTAACAAAATGTCAAAATACATAAAAGCAACAAAAAATATGTTGGTCCCTTGGCCTCCAGGAATATATCCAGGAATATATCGTTGTCGACACGATTTTTGTCAAACCTACAATTTTATCTTTTATACTGTATCATACTGTGTTTATATGTACCTGTCACTCGTCAGGTAGTACTAAAGTACCGGTGGAATTTACATGCACTTTTGTTGCACAAATAATGACTGAAGTCTGAAAATGTAAAATACGCATATGGACTGTAGCCCCTGTGCGGTGAGTTACATGAGCCTATATAACACTAGGCTGCTTATAAATGTAAAATAATAATTAATTTTGAGTTATAAAGTTTAATTTGTAAACATTATTTTAAAAAGAACAACAATGATATTATTGTTATTTCTCACATTATACGTTATAAGATACTATTAAGAATTATTATGTACATACATGGGCCGATAGTATGACAACGAGAGGGCGCTATTGGTACACGATGCCGCCGTATTTTGTCATTATTACACGTCGTAGGTAACGTTGCCACGGACCGCGACGGTGGCGGCTATCTCCGGCCGCCGTTGTCGAATTTCCGTATGTAGAAACGTCGTTTGTTATAATTGCATCGCAACGATACTGATCGTATTGTATTCAAACGGTTATTTACAAACTCGTACGTATTTTACAACTATTACAATAAGAAAAAACAAAGCCGTGTAGAAATAGACAACGGAATACGTGTTGTTGAATAAGAATATTTAGCGTATGCGTTGGTTTTTTATTGACGGTAGATAGCGCAATTGAGCTGTACTATTTGTCTGATGGTATATTCGACAATTAATCTATAAAATAATCTATTTCAATGCAATTATCATCGACCTGTGAGGTGCAAAACATAAAATTAATGACGTATACGGTCAATTTTGAAAATGCGATTTTTCGAAAATCGATATTTTCGCTTTTCCGAACACGCTCAAATTTGAAACTGCAATCGTCTTAGAATTGTGTTTATGTTTAAGATACCTCAGTGATGTCGAAAGTGTATCGCTTCTCGGCCTATCGGCTAAGATCAAAGTGTAGTATCTGTTCTTATCAGCTTAACATCTGATACACCTTTCATTGAAAGGTTCAAATGTTAAACTAATTTTTTCAAAACTGGTGGAGATTTTGGGGCTTGCTCCTGCTCCACCGCGGGTTGACCCGGTATTGCAGTACCGCCGGGAACGGCCCACATAATAAAATACGATCATTTAGAAATAAGTTTTTATAATTTGAAACAGGGATCTTTAGAGATATCAATTTTGAGATCGTTCAATTTTTCGATTTTGAAATAAATACTCACGTAAACACAATACGCAAACGCTATTCCGATTCACCGATTATTTTAACCGGAACGTTTAACGTGTACGATCATTATATCTTGTTGTGCAAACATTTAGACGTATATTTCACATATGTAATTTTTTAAAATATGCCAACAGTAGTGACACGAGGCAACGAAATTGTACTGGCTTAAGGTACAGTTGTGTCCCAAAAGTTATACAATCGAACGGAATTTAACGACACATGTTCTGAACAAAAAAAATCGTTTGTGATACATTTGAACATGTACATAAATCACAAATTTCCGGGAACGTTTAAAAACAAAGAATGGCCGTCACGTTTGATAATGAATCGCGTTGTTAGCAGGTAACTGCCATGGCTTTTTTTAATGTTTATAACATGTTGCTATGTGTACCATTTCTGGTACACGGCTGAACATTATTATCGAGCCACATGTACCATATAAGGTACATTCGATTCATTGACATTAGTTACACCGTGCGCCAAAATGGGTACACGTAAATGTGATTTTCCTATGAGTTATGTTTGTGTGGCCTCCTAGTAATGTTTTAGTAAAAATAGCGAAACAAATTTATAATTTTTTAACATTTTAATCAATATTTTTATTAATGACATGTTCTACTATAATATAACAATTAATTACAATATTTTTTTTTAATTTTATTTTGTAACATAATCATTTTTTTTTAAATTTTATTTTGTAACATTTTATTTTTATTTTTTTTTGTATGCATGAATTCGAAAAAAACAATCCAAACAAAAATAGGAATCACATTTAGGACAAATCGTTGATACGCGAGAGGTTTTCATTCTTGCCATCTGCGTCCCTGTATACAAAAATGTATTTATTTAATATAATAAAATATAACAATTATGTATAAGTATATTACCTTCTGTTCGAGAAATGTATTTGTAGCATTGATTACATCGACCTCTTTTTTTATTGTTTACCAACTTATGTTCATCATATAATTCTGGAACTTCTGGAACTTCTGGAACACTGTTTGATTGCTGAATTAATCCAATAATAATGTCGTCTTTGAACTGGGTAATTGTCTTAGAATTTCCAGTGACTCCTTTATAAATACTAAACGCATTCAATAATGATGTGTTGCAAATAATATCCATAGCAACTTTACGGTACCACTTCACACCTCTTCTTAGACAGCTACTATAAGATCCCATTTGATCAGTTAAATCGATGTATCCCTTACCACGGTTATAGTCGATAACAACTTTTGGTTTTATTTTAATTCCTCTTTTAGCCATGACTTCTTCCATCGTGTTTGAATGTTTTGTACTTATCATAAGAACATCTCTACGGTCTCTCCATTTTAGTACCATAATTTCGCGATCACTCTTTTTTGCAAATATTTCACCCCGGTTAAGTTTTTTTTGTGTTACATCTTCAGGATTTCTTTTTCTATTTGATCTAAGAGTTCCTACTAAGTGTGTTTTCCGTTGCAATAATTTTTCCGCTAAGTCAATGGAGTTATACCAATTATCTGCATACAATGTTCTACTGAAATCGAGATATGGTTCCATTAGTTCCATTACTACTTTACATGAAACTGAATCACCCATTGTCGCTTCTTTTCCTGCATATATTTTATATTTTGACGTATAAAAGTCCCGTGTACACAGCTTAAAGATTTTGACTCCATAACGATGACGTTTATTAGAAATATACTGCCGAAACGATAATCGACCCAAGTAAGGGACCATAGACTCATCGATACAAACTGACTCTTCAGGAATTACTGCACTATTGAACTTTTCGACGAGTAAATCAATCAATATTTGGATTTTGTATAATCTATCATTAGTAGGAGCTTTGTCATTATCAGAAATGTGTAACATACTCAAAATAATTTCAAACCTGTTTCGGGACATACATTTTGGAATATTGCAAGAATATAATATAGAATTTTTCCAATAGTGAGCATTGATGGCAGTTTCACCATGCCCATCCACATAGCAATACCAAAAAAGAGTTTAATTTCCTGCTCATTTTGTGTCGACCCTTTTCTAATTCTAGCATGTCGAGATAAGCCTGCTGTGTTTTTTTTAGCATTAGCATACCTGTTTGTTTCAACCACTAACATGTCAATAATTTCTTTGTCAAAAAAAAGATAAAAAAAGTCGATAGGACTGGCATCAGACATAGTTTCAATTATATCTGGATTTATTCCAGTAGTATTTACATCAGGATTAAAAATTATATGACTATTTAGCTGTCCATTAGAAAAATCGTTATTCCAATTATTACCAATCGTATTAATAGTTACGTTACAATTATCCAATAATTCACGTTCGTAAATATTTTCGTCCGGTTCACTTTCCGAGGACCAGTTTGGATCAGCGTCAGTATCGTCGTAATCTTCCGAATATGAGTCCGAATTTGATTCCAGCATAGCTTCTATTTCTTGTCTATTCATTTTCGATTTCAATATTTTATAAATATACAAAATAAACAAAAGAATTTGAAATTGATACGAGGCAACACAACGCAATGAAATACAACCGTCTACTAAGACAAACCCGTGTGGCCGTGTATAGTTTGTCGATAGCCCGTATACGACATAAATATAATAATAATCAGAAATAATAAACAAGATATAAAGGGAAAAAACTAAAGAATAATAAAATAATTTCATGTCTAAATGAGCGATAAGATAATAGTTCCAAGACATGGACATTATGCGTACCATCTAGGAAGTACTTTACTAACATTTATTAGATTATTATTAGTCATGATGATTAAACTAATCGTGTACAGTTAATGGTGCACGTGGCTCTGCAGTATAAAATTAAGTGTAAGTTATAATGCAGAGCCGCGTGTACCATTTTTGGTACATGTTAAAATAATTAATTTTTTGTATAAATAATTACATAATAACCATTCAAATACTAAAAGCATAAACTAAAAATCTTATTTTATGATTATTGTGGTATAGCGTATTGGACAACATTGTAATAAATTGTATTAATTGCTTGGCAATACAACAGTGTACCATATATGGTACATATGGCAGTTAACCTGTTAGCGTAGATACAGAAAAAAATAACGCTAACGCTAATGTAGAAAACACAAATATCCACTGATCAAATGATGGTACGTATGTTATCGGATTTTGAAGACAAAAATTTTACCACAAGTTTGGACCAAAATATTGAAATTAACAAATTTAAACCGACTGCGCGGCAATTGAATATTTATCCGACACGGAAAAAGATAAACTTTTGATACGTTCAACTTCATCACCGCCACCGTATTCTGAATTGTATCGTAAAAAATCTACCACATTAAAAAAAAATTAAAGTTTTTATCAATAAACACACAGACACACACACATACATAGTATTATGTGTTTATTCCAGCCAAAACAAATATTAGATGTTTAAATTTTTGTAGATTATTGCCAAATAATACAAAAAATTAAATATATTAAAAATTCAAACACATACAAATTATTATAGAAAATAAATAAATATAAACTTTTTTGTGTCGCGTTCAAGTCAAGACTTAGTTGACAAAAATTAAAATATACAAATCTATATACAATAAAACACGTCGAATGAATACGCAAAAAAAAATATTTATTAAAAATTACTAATATTATAAAAGAAAAAACATTTTGAAAGTCCATACAAATGTTTACACACGCAATGACCTATCAAAATTTTATATTTTCTGAAAACGAGTCGCGCTGACGGCGTAAAACAAATATATAATAAATATATTATATTATATATGGCAGACCGAATACGAAAAAGGGTCCCCGAACCCCGGGCGCGAGAGGTCCGTCGAAATGCCCGCTGGACGCGGCTCACGCGTTCGAGGTTCGGGGACCCTTTTTCGCGTTCGGTCCGCAGAGACGCGACAAATCGTACGACGTTCGGCGACCCAATAGTCGTACGCCGAATCGAACGACGTTTGCCGACCCAATCGGAGTCCGACCTAGTCGGTTTTAAATACAATACGACAATATAACTTTACGACGTAACATGAGTCTTGGGACGAGAAGTGACGGAACTGTACGAGAGTCGCCGTTACATGTCGTCGGTTTTGAGTGTTTTGACTATAGTACGACGATATGACGTCAAGACTCGTTAGCACTCGTTAGACTCGTATAGCATTTGAGCATTAGGCATGTCGAGTTATCGATTTTTTTCTTTCGATGCGTTACGCGTCTTGTAAAACGGTTCGAGTACGAGAGATGCGCAACAAGTCGTCACAATAAAATCACGACAGTGGGCTAAGAACATTATATGGTCTTTTCGTCATTACAGCCGTCGATATACGCGATACGGCTCCTCGGACTCGCTATGATCCGCAATTTCGACCGTTGTGTAGAAAATAAACCGTACGACCGTCGTCGTTTTACGTCGTTTTACCGAGACGAAAAATGTCTCGAGAGTCCGGACGATATTTTACTCGTACGCACGCTCGCAATCTCGATCAAACGAGTTATGGTTGATGGTGAAATCAGCGGTATATTTTTGTTTCACCATAATACACCCTTTTATTTTTAAATTTTTTTGTTCTAACAATTTTAACATACCTATGTAGTATGACGATGACGGGGATTTTTGAACGTGATCCGCAAAGAATAATTCAATTTTTTACTTTGACTATTAATTTGACTACCGTTTTTTCTTTTTATTCAGTCCTCCAGCAGTACGCCGCGTCTTGGAGCTGCTGGAGTTTGTGTTTTGTGTTCGTGAATTCTACTTCTCTGAGTTTCTTCGTTCAACAAAAATACTACGAAATCTACTGTCTGTCAAAAAGTTAGGCCCGGCTGGAGTCCGCCTATTGGTCCAGCTGTTCTATGTGTGTGAATTCTACTTCGTGAATTCTACGCCGTCCTGCTGCCGCCGCCTTTTGGATCAACCAGGACCAGCTGTCTGTATTTTGTGAATTTTACAACAGCCTTCTGCCGCCGCGTTTTGGATCAGTTAGGCCCGGCTGGAGCCCGCCTTTTGGTCCAGCTGTTGTTTGTTCCGTGAATTTTACAACAGCCTGCTGCCGTCGTTTTTTGGATCACGCAGGTTCGGCTGGTGTCCGGTTTTTGGCCCAGCTGTTCTGTGATTTTTTCGTCGACCAGCTGTACGCCACTTTTTGGAGCAGTCTGGTCACCAATCCGTGTTGCTGTGAGTTCTACCTCGACCAGCTGTACGCCGCCTCTTGGAGCAGTCTGGTCACCACCTCCGTGTTGCTGTGAGTTCTACCTCGACCAGCTGTACGCCGCCTCTTGGAGCAGTCTGGTCACCACCTCCGTGTTGCTGTGATTTCTTCGTCGACCAGCTGTACGCCACTTTTTGGAGCAGTCTGATCACCAATCCGTGTTGCTGTGAGTTTTACCCCGACCAGCTGTACGCCGCCTCTTGGAGCAGTCTGGTCGTCACCATGTTCACGTGAGGTTTTTCTTTTTGTTTCTCTCTCAGTAGCATTCGATGGCCGCCCACGCTGGCAGTAGCCAGGTGGCCGGCCCATCAAACCGCCCGGACCCGGTGCCGCCTCTAGACCGTGACGATTCGGATAGCGATTCTGTGTCCGACGGGGGCAGCACTGGGAATGGCGAGACTCCTGTGCCACGCCGACAGCCTGTGCTTGAGGGGCATGTGCTCACATTCTGGTACCCGTTGCCCACGACCCTCATGTGCCCGCACGAACGATGCTCGACGCTGATCCGTGTAAAGCTGTGGACCTCTGCCAAACAGTCTATCTCGCGGCACGTCCGGGATCTACACGAGGAGGTGGATTCCACGGTGGTGCGGTGTGTGGGTTGCAAGATTGTGCTGGGCTTCAGGCCGAAGGCGCACAGGTGTATGGTCGTAATAGAGGAGGCCGTTGCTGCGGCTGATTTCTTAGCTTGCACGGTGGATGGTTGCGAGGACTCCTTCCCGACCAGGCAGGGCCTCGCGAACCACCTCCGCAACCACCGACGGCAAGCCGCTCTCGAGGCCGCAGCGGTGCCACTTCCAGCTCCTGCGACGAAGCAGCGGCTGCGTGCTGTCCCGGTACGACGACCGACGCGTGGAGGTGATGCTCGTGTGCCCGTGGAGCAGGCGGAGGACGTGCCAAGGATACCGGCTGGTAACAGACCGCCGGCAACAGGTGGCACGTCCCCCCTCCCTCCCACTGTGAGAGCTGAACCTAGGACACCGGCTGGTAACAGACCGCCGGACACAGGCGGTTCAGACTCACGCTCACCGAGAATCACGACAGGAGGTGTGCCAAGGACACCGGCTGGTAACAGACCTTCGGACACAGGCGGCCCGCCCCTGTCACCACTGCCCAACATGTTACCCACCGCCACGAGGCAAGCAACACCGGTGAGGCCGCGCGGGGCCGGGGACAGACTGTCTCTCCCGTTGCCGCCTCAGCCGCTGTTGCGCCTAGAGTCACCGAGGAACGAGGGCTACAGCGTCGTAGTAGCTAGCCCGGAGCTGTGGCGGCCGCGTGACCATTCACCGGCCGCTAGTGACAGCTCCTCCTCGAGTGGCGTAGCGGCCGAGGACGACGATTTGTTGGGCGTCCCTCTGCCCGATCCCGACACTGGCGGTGATGACGTCGATGACGGAGCGCAAATTCTCATGCCAGATGATACCACACCCCTGCACGAATTCCGTGTTCCGAGGAGGTGTGGTCGAGGTTTGTCACACTCGTCGACGAGATGACCGCCGAAGCCGCCGTCATCGTCAAGTTGCCCGTCAGGCCGGGGGGTGGAGCCTCCGGTAACAGGACTGAGATTGACCCGACCGATGCCAAGGGGATCCAGTCCCTGTACAAGCGCAACAGACGGCGGGCGGTGAGGCTGATCCTGTCGGGAGAGGGGCAGTCGTGTCAGGTCGCGGTACAAGACGTCGAGGACCACTTCCGGGGCGTCTGGGCACCGTCAACGTGCGATATCGAAATCTTTCCCAGGGTGGATGGCCGTGCTCCGGTGCCGATGGGCCCGTTCCTGTGCGCCGATGTCTCCAAGCGTCTTGGAAAATTCGAGAACACGGCGCCTGGGGACGACGGGCTCACCTATCGGCACTGGAAGAGACTCGATCCAGAATGCACGGTCTTAACGGAGGTTATCAATGTATGCCTCCGTTACAAAAGGATTCCACCCGTGTGGAAAAGAGCAGTGACGGTGCTCATCTATAAGAAGGGAGTGAAGGAGGACCTGAGCAACTGGCGGCCCATCTCGCTCAGCCGGACGCTTTATAAGCTGTACGTGGGGTGTGTCGCCGGCCGGCTGACGGAGTGGTTAGTGTCCAACAAGGTCCTCAGCCCCTGCCAGAAGGGATTCCTGCCTGCGGATGGCGCGTTCGAACACGTCCACACATTAAACCGTGTGCTCGAGAAGGCCAGGACTCACGCGGCGGACAAGTGCGTGGCCTGGCTGGACGTGTCGAACGCGTTTGGCGCAATTCCTCACCCCGCTCTGGAGGCTGCGATTGACAAGAGCGGGGCGGGGGAGGACTTCCTTCTGGCCGTCCGCGATGTGTACACCGGGGCGACCTCGTCGGTGAGCGTGGCAGGAGGGCTGACCGGCGATATACCGGTGATGTCTGGCATCAAGCAGGGGTGCCCGTTGAGTGGTCTGCTGTTCATCATGGCCATTGATCCGGCGGTGTCGCTCCTGCAGGGCGAGTCTGTCGACCACCGGGTGCTGGCGTTCGCCGACGACCTGTGCTTGATAGCCGACAGCCCTGGTGAGCTCCAAGCGTCCATCGACGCGGCCCACAGTGGCCTGGACATGCTTGGGCTCCGGCTCAATGCGGCCAAGTGTGCGTCGCTTCACCTGTCCGGTCGGCGGCCGGTGGGGGTCCGGGACACTCGATTCCTTCTCCGGGGCTCCCCCCTTCGTCCGCTTGCCGAGGGCGAAGCGGCCACCTTCCTCGGCGCCCAGGTCGGGTTCAACGTCGTTCCGCCCCTGTCCACCCTGGCTGAGATTATAGCCATCGGTCTGCGCATTGCCAGGAGCAAGCTTGCTCCTTGGCAGCGGATCGATGCGCTCAAGACGTTCTTCTATCCCTCAACCGTCCATTTACAACGGTTGGGGACATTCCCGAAGACGGATTGGGCGAGGGTGGACAAGATCCTGCGGCCCGAGATAAAGGCGACGCTCTATCTGCCGCAGGAGGCGTCAGGGGAATACATATACGGGTCCACGAGGAGGGGGTGTTGCGGAATCCGGATCCTGGCTGAGGACTCCGACATCGCGGCGGTGGACAGTGGGTTCAAACTGGTCACTTCCCCGGACCAGAGGGTGGCTAGTGACGCGGCGGAGCACGTGAAGGATGTAACCAAGCGCCGGATTAGCAAGGACCCTTCCATCCAGGAGGTGGCCTCGTACCTGTCGGGTGAGGACGAGGGCGTGTTCCGGGAGGTCCGGGGCACAGGGGTCACGAGTGTGTGGTCGAGGGCGCGGAACGCCTCCAAGCGACTCGGCGTCAAATGGACGTTGGATGGTGCCCCCTCAATCACACACGAGGGCGCGGTGATGGGTGGGAAGCAGAGGCGGGCGGTCATGAGGACTGTGCGTGACACTCTACGGCTCAAACGAAGCGACGCCTTGATCGCTAAACCAGATCAAGGTAGAGCCGTAGAGTGTGTGGCCGCTCACTCTGCTTCCTCCCATTTCCTGAGAGATGGCGACTTCACGAGGTTCGCCGACTGGCGCTTTGTCCATCGCGCCAGGTTGAACCTCGTGCCGCTGAATGGCTCCTCGTCCTGGAGAGCAGGTGACCGTAGGTGTAGACGATGTGGGTACATAAATGAAAGCCTATCCCACGTCGTCGACCACTGCATGCGGTACACCGCGCTCTACATGGCGAGGCATAACGCTATAGTCGCCAGGGTGAAGAAGGCGGCATCCACGAGGTTTGAGGTCCTCTCCGAGAATCAAGTCCTGGGCAACCAGGGCTTGAGACCGGATTTGGTTCTGAAAAAGGGCCCAAACATTTACGTCGTGGATGTCACCGTGCCGTTCGATAATCGCCTGGCGGCATTTGAGGCGGCGGCGGCGGCGGAGAAGAGGGGCAAGTACGAGCAGCTCCGGGCCGAGCTGGCCTCCTTACATGGGTGCGAGGCAGTGGTCGTGCCGTTTATAGTGGGCGCCCTCGGCTCATGGGACCCGGCCAACGACCCGTTCATGAGGGTCCTGTGCTGCCGATCTTATGCAGCTCTCATGCGGAAGCTGTGTGTCAGTGACACCATCGCGGCCTCACGGGACGTTTACATTGAACACCTGTCTGGGGTGCGGCAGGTGAGGGCCTAGGCCCTGTTTTTTCCTCTTGTTTGTGTTCTTTTTTACTTTGTGTTTTTTACTTATTTATATATATGATCTTTTTTACATTTAAACTTAAAAAATGTGTATTATGTCTCCCCCCCCCCCTGTCTCGTTTTTGTCATTTTTTATACTATGTAGGTTCCCCATTGCTGTCGTTTTTTAAAATATTAATAATTAATAAATCTGTTCTTATCAGCTTAACATCTGATACACCTTTCATTGAAAGGTTTAAATGTTAAACTAATTTTTTCAAAACTGGTGGAGATTTTTGGGCTTGCTCCTGTTCCACCGCGGGTTGACCCGGTATTGCAGTACCGCCGGGAACGGCCCACATAACAAAATATGATCGTTTAGAAATACGTTTTATAATATTAAAGAAAGATCTTTCGGAAGCATCAGTTTTGAGATGATTCAATTTTCGATTTTTGGAAATTCATGAATTGTCAAAATTCTGGTAACTTCACATGGTCGCATTGTTTTTCGTTGACGCTCTTACCTTTAGATCAATTACTTTTATTAACGGTTTGACATTTAAAAACGTTCGTTGATGAAGATATAACGTTGACCGGGTAAAATGAAACATCAATTGTCATCAAATGAAATAAGTTATTTTTATTTAATCGCGAAATTCAAATTGTCTCGGTTGTGTGGCTCCGCGAGTCTAACCTGGAACATTAAAAAAAAAATAACTGCTATATGATCTTTGGTTAATGGGGGACGGCTGATCATTCTAATGATAATATACGCTTAATTGATCACTTGTATGAAAAGTTTTTTCTACATAAAATCGGTCAACCAGTGAACACATTGTATAATATTCGTGTCAATATTTTACCTATTACTCAGATACCTGTTTAATCTGTACCTGTGCAGTAACCAGGGAGCTCTAGGGGTAAGTTTTATGAATATTGATGTCATTGTAGGTTTACTGGTAAAACAAGTACTCAAGTTTTACAAAAACTAGAGAAAAAATTGAATTTCAGTATCGCCACTTATTAATATGCCATATAAAATATTATATTAAGCATTAATGTATTGCAGTAGAAGCGTATAACACACAAATCACAATAACATTTTCGAATGTAATTTTTTCGTCAAAAATTAATTCAACCCACTGTATTACTGAAAATGTCTTAAGGTAAAATAATCGCCCTTCCCTCTCGGATCCATGACTGCTTGTGGCTATGTGATTTAATTCCATATCGTAGTATAGAGAATAATTTTTTTTAGGGAATGACATATGGATTTTATATTTTATTGTTATTTGACTTTGTATTCGACCATCAAAATAAACGAAAAATGTTGTAAATTAAAATTATGTTTAAATTGTTTTGGTACAATATTTCGACAAATCGATATGTCATTACCTTGAAAAAATTATTCTCTATCTTTTTTGTAATAGGTGATTTTACTCTAGATTACTTAAAAACGTAGAAAAAATGATTCTTCGTAAATGCGTTTTGTACATATGTTACGCGTGGGCCAGACAGAGAAAACAAATAGTGCGCTGACATCCTCTTAAAATCGCATTAAACACGCACTTCCCTATAAAAAAAAAAAAAAAATCGTACCACAGATTTTTATTTACAATGATATTAAAAGATACCGCAGCGACCAATAATTTGATATATTATTTGCAGTAAAATATAGGCGGTAATTTTTTATACATTTAAGTGGATTAAAATTGTACCACAGAATTACAGAAATAATTAAATATGTATCCAACCTTCATAATGATTCAACAGCGATTTTAAAACTTATTTTATCTCACAACTGCGGAATACAGCATGCTTTTTAAACGATGCAACGAAATGGCTTGGTTCAAATTCTAGGTATACATATTATCTAAATTTGACACATTTTTAATTATTCGTCAGTAATTTCATTATTTTCAGTCATTACCTATTTAATCATTTTGGTAAATATGTAAATATTTCTATACCTAAGCTGAAAGATTATTACCATACGCGACCGATAGAACTTTATAACTATAATTTACATATTATATATTTTGTAAACCGAAATCTACAAAATATTACACTATTTTGTAAGATTAGCAGCTAAATGTACTTTAAATAATATATCTAATTATAAGAATGAACAGTGGAGAGGAATGAGCTGACGATAGAGATGGATGGAGGCAAGTTGTTACTGCAGCAATGGATCTAAGTGGTACCTAAGTACTATTATAAAGTTGCACGGACCCGCAACCTCTTTCAGTAATTCTAAATAGTAATATGCGTAGTAGGTACTAAATACCTATTTATAATCTATAAATATAAATACAATAATATAATCTACTATAACAAAATATAATGTTATGCCTTCTGAAGATATACTAAGTGGGTACAAATTATTTTATTTCAACTACGAAAGTGTGTGCTGGCTTTTGTATAATATTATTATTAGTTGTTATTGTTTAATTGTTTACTTTTAACCTAACATATAATATTAATAAATGACATTTTGTCTGTTTCTATATTATTTTCTTCTTTACCTATACGGCTATACAGACTCAATGTTTGTGGACCTGTGATTATAGCAAATCATGTAATAAATGTAAAAAAGACCATATATATAAATAAAAAAAAACAAAGTAAAAAAGAACACAAACAAGAGATAAAACAGGGCCTCACCGGTGTTGCTTGCCTCGTGGCGGTGGGTAACATGTTGGGCAGTGGTGACAGAGGTGGGCCGCCTGTGTCCGCCGGTCTGTTACCAGCCGGTGTCCTTGGCACACCTCCTGTCGTGATTCTCGGTGAGCGTGAGGCTGAACCGCATGTGTCCGGCGGTCTGTTACCAGCCGGTGTCCTAGGTTCAGCTCTCACAGAGGGAGGGAGGGGGGACGTGCCGCCTGTTGCCGGCGGTCTCTGGTCTCTGGCAGAGGTCCACAGCTTTACACGGATCAGCGTCGAGCATCGTTCGTGCGGGCACATGAGGGTCGTGAGCAACGGGTACCAGAATGTGAGCACATGCCCCTCAAGCACAGGCTGTCGGCGTGGCACAGGAGTCTCGCCATTCCCAGTGCTGCCCCCGTCGGACACAGAATCGCTATCCGAATCGTCACGGTCTAGAGGCGGCACCGGGTCCGGGCGGTTTGATGGGCCGGCCACCTGGCTACTGCCAGCGTGGGCGGCCATCGAATGCTACTGAGAGAGAAACAAAAAGAAAAACCTCACGTGAACATGGTGACGACCAGACTGCTCCAAGAGGCGGCGTACAGCTGGTCGGGGTAAAACTCACAGCAACACGGATTGGTGATCAGACTGCTCCAAAAAGTGGCGTACAGCTGGTCGACGAAGAAATCACAGCAACACGGAGGTGGTGACCAGACTGCTCCAAGAGGCGGCGTACAGCTGGTCGAGGTAGAACTCACAGCAACACGGAGGTGGTGACCAGACTGCTCCAAGAGGCGGCGTACAGCTGGTCGAGGTGGTAGAACTCACAGCAACACGGATTGGTGACCAGACTGCTCCAAAAAGTGGCGTACAGCTGGTCGACGAAAAAATCACAGAACAGCTGGGCCAAAAACCGGACACCAGCCGAACCTGCGTGATCCAAAAAACGACGGCAGCAGGCTGTTGTAAAATTCACGGAACAAACAACAGCTGGACCAAAAGGCGGGCTCCAGCCGGGCCTAACTGATCCAAAACGCGGCGGCAGAAGGCTGTTGTAAAATTCACAAAATACAGACAGCTGGTCCTGGTTGATCCAAAAGGCGGCGGCAGCAGGACGGCGTAGAATTCACGAAGTAGAATTCACACACATAGAACAGCTGGACCAATAGGCGGACTCCAGCCGGGCCTAACTTTTTGACAGACAGTAGATTTCGTAGTTTTTGTTGAACGAAGAAACTCAGAGAAGTAGAATTCACGAACACAAAACACCAAACTCCAGCAGCTCCAAGACGCGGCGTACTGCTGGAGGACTGAATAAAAAGAAAAAACGGTAGTCAAATTAATAGTCAAAGTAAATAAAAAAAAGAGCACTGTAACTTATAGGGGAGACTGGCTAGGTGTGCACGCGAGCGACGGGGTTGGGATGCACCATGCATCAGATGTTTTTATAGTGGCTCTCGCCACTGAATCGTGTCCACTTCGCGTGCACGTACTGATTTTTGTGTAATGATCGAAAGGCTTGTTTTTGACTATAGCCGTGTTTTCACCTGTGTTTTTGACAACTAGACCCTTGAGCTATGCCGCTGCCACTGCCATAGGACAGTTGGTCCAGCGCAAAGGCGGTGGACCTGGTCAGGGGGAGGGAGCCACAAGAGTCACAAACACGGGGTTACTAACACGACACAAACAAGCCGTCCACATCAATCACCGACACAAAATTCAATACAAAAATATATACAACAATAAATCCAAAACCGATCTCAAAGGCTCGATTAATCGACCTTACCGACCAAGACCGCTGTGCATTTTATGCGGAATCTGTTCCTTCTCAGTCAACACTCCGGGCGTTCGTACTCGACGCGCTGGGGAGGTTGAACACTAGTTAAGCTGATAAGAACAGATTTATTAATTATTAATATTTTAAAAAACGACAGCAATGGGGAACCTACATAGTATAAAAAATGACAAAAACGAGACAGGGGGGGGGGAGACATAATACACATTTTTTAAGTTTAAATGTAAAAAAGATCATATATATAAATAAGTAAAAAACACAAGTAAAAAAGAACACAAACAAGAGGAAAAAACAGGGCCTAGGCCCTCACCTGCCGCACCACAGACAGGTGTTCAATGTAAACGTCCCGTGAGGCCGCGATGGTGTCACTGACACACAGCTTCCGCATGAGAGCTGCATAAGATCGGCAGCACAGGACCCTCATGAACGGGTCGTTGGCCGGATCCCAAGAGCCGAGGGCGCCCACTATAGACGGCATGACCACTGCCTCGCACCCATGAAGTGAGGCCAGCTCGGCCCGGAGCTGCTCGTACTTGCCCCTCTTTTCAGCCACCGCGCCTCAAATGCCGCAAGCCGATTGTCGAACGGCACGGTGACATCCATATATCTACACTTTAAACATCACTGAGGTATCTTAAACATAAACACAATTCTAAGACGATTGCAGTTTCAAATTTGAGCGTGTTCGGAAAAGCGAAAATATCGATTTTCGAAAAATCGCATTTTCAAAATTGACCGTATACGTCATTAATTTTATGTGTTGCACCTCACAGGTCGATGATAATTGCATTGAAATAGATTATTTTATAGACTAATTGTCGAATATACCATCAGACAAATGGTACAGCTCAATTGCGCTATCTACCGTCAATAAAAAACCAACGCATACGCTAAAAATTCTTATTCAACAACACGTATTCCGTTGTCTATTTCTACACGGCTTTGTTTTTTCTTATGTTTAATAGTTGTAAAATACGTACGAGTTTGTAAATAACCGTTTGAATACAATACGATCAGTATCAGACCTCTTATTCTTTTAAAAAAATTTTTGTTTTTTTTAAATGATAAAATAATGTAGGTACTAGGTACTAGGATTAAAGATAGCGAGTAAATTTTGTCATACCTCACGTGTACGTGTCTATAATTTAAATTAGATACCATAATGCCTTTTTTTATTGGCCCGTAACTTTTGTCGAAAAAATAGTCCGGCCCAGCCCGGTCCGTAACTTTTGTGCTAATTGAAGGTCCGGCCCGGCCCGTCTTGCATTTTATAGAATCCGGCCCGGCCCAAAGTCCGTCCGGGCCGGGCCAACTGCGGGCCGGTCCGGGTAAGCCCGGCCCGTGCAGGTTTTTAGTAGGTTAGGTTACAGCTGACAGGCTAAGTTCTGATATAATCTGGTACCTTCTCGGCCAAACCTCGTGACTTACCGGCCAACCTGGTCACTTCTCAGCCAACCTACTGACTTCTTAGCCGAAACGCTAAGTTCTGAGATAACCTGGTACCTCTCAGCCAAACTTAGTGGTACTGGCCAATCCTGGTGAATACTCGACCAACCTGTAGACTTATAATCAGCTTACTGAGTTCTCAGCCAACCTACTGGCTTCTTAGCCGAAAGGCTAAGTTCTGAGATAAACTGATACCTTCTCAGATAAACCTAATGGCTTTGGCCAATCTTGGTGACTTCTCGTCTAATATGTAGACATCTTGGCCAAACCTGGTATCTTCTCGCAAAAACTAGTGGCTATGGCCAACCTGTTGACTTCGCGTCCAACCTGTAGACTTCTTATCAGCTGACTGAGTTCTCAGCCAGCCTACTGACTTCTTAGCCAAAAGGCTAATTTCTGAGATAACCTCGTACCTCTCAGCCAAACTTAGTGGTATTGGCCAATCCTGGTGAATACTAGACCAACCTGTAGACTTCTTATCAGCTTACTGAGTTCTCAGCCATCCTACTGGCTTCTTAGCTGAAAGGCTAAGTTCTGAGATAATCTGGTACGTTCTCGGCAAAACCTGGTGGCTTTGGCCAATCCTGGTAACTACTTATCAGCTTACTGAGTTTTAAGCCAACCTACTGACTCCTTAGCCGACAGGCTAAGTTCTGAGATAATCTGGTACCTTCTCGGCAAAACCTCGTGACTTACCGGCCAACCTGGTCACTTCTCAGCCAACCTACTGACTTCTTAGCCGAAAGGCTAAGTTCTGAGATAACCTGGTACCTCTCAGCCAAACTTAGTGTTTTTGGCCAATCCTGGTGACTACTCGACCAACCTGTAGACTTCTTATCAGCTTACTGAGTTCTCAGCCAACCTACTGGCTTCATAGCCGAAAGGCTAAGTTCTGAGATAATATGGTACGTTCTCGGCCAAACCTGGTGACTTAGCGGCCAACCTGGTCACTTCTAAGCCAACCTACTGACTTCTTAGCCGAAAGGCTAAGTTCTGAGATAACCTGGTACCTCTAAGCCAAACTAGGTATAATCACAGCAAACTGGCTGACTTCAACGCCAGCTTACTGAATTCTCAGCCAACCTACTGGCTTCATAGCCGAAAGGCTAAGTTCTCAGATAACCTGGTACCTTCTCAGCATAACCTAGAGGTTTTGGTCAATCCTGGTGACTTCTTGACCAACCTGGTGACTTCTTATCAGCTTACTGAGTTCTAAGCCAATCTACTGACTCCTTAGCCGACAGGCTAAGTTCTGAGATAATCTGGTACGTTCTCGTCCAAACCTGGTGGCTTTGGCTAATCCTGGTGACTTCTTATCAGCTTACCGAGTGCCCAGCCAACCTATTGAATTCTTAGCCGACCGGCCAAGTTCTCAGATAACTTGGTACCTTCTAAGTTAAACCAACTGGCAATGGCCAATCCTGATGACTTTTCAGCCAAAACTAGTGGCATAGAGATAATCTGGTACCTTCTCGGCCAAACTTGGTGACTTACCGGCCAACCTGGTCACTTCTCAGCTAACCTACTGAATTCTTAGACGCCAGGATAAGTTCTGAAATACACTGGTACCTTCTCAGTCAAACCTAGTGGCTTTGACCTACCCTTGTGACTTCTCGACCAACCTGTAGACTTCTTGACCAACCTGGTGACTTCTTATCAGCTTACTGAGTTCTCAGCCAACCTACTGGCTTCATAGCCGAAAGGCTAAGTTCTGAGATAATATGGTACGTTCTTGGCCAAACCTTGTGGCTTTGCCAATCTTGGTAACTTCTTATCAGCTTACTGAGTTTTAAGCCAACCTACTGACTCCTTAGCCGACAGGCTAAGTTCTGAGATAATCTGGTACCTTCTCGGCCAAATTTCGTGACTTACCGGCCAACCTGGTCACTTCTCAGCCAACCTACTGACTTCTTAGCCGATAAGCTAAGTTCTGAGATAATCTGGTACCTTCTTGGCCAAACCTGGTGACTTAGCGGCCAACCTGGTAACTTCTCAGCCCACCTACTGTCTTCTTAGCCGAAAGGATAAGTTCTGAGATAACCTGGAACCTCTCAGCCAAACTTAGTGGTTTTGGCCAATCATGGTGAATACTCGACCAACCTGTAGACTTCTTATCAGCTTACTGAGTTCTCAGCCAACCTACTGACTTCTTAGCCGAAAGGCTAAGTTCTGATATAATCTGGTACCTTCTCAGATAAACCTAGTGGCTTGTGCCAATCCTGGTGAATACTCGACCAACCCTTATCAGCTTACTGAGTTCTCAGCCAACCTACTGGCTTCTTAGCCGAAAGGCTAAGTTCTGAGATAATCTGGTACGTTCTCGGCCAAACCTGGTGGCTTTGGCCAATCTTGGTGACTTCTTATAAGCTAACCGAGTGCCGAGCCAACCTATTGACTTCTTAGTTGACCGGCCAAGTTCTCAGATAACCTGGTACCTTCTAAGATAAACCTTGTGGCATTGGCCAATCCTGGTGACGTCTCGTCTAATCTGTAGACATCTTGGCCAAACCTGGTATCTTCTCGTCCAAACTAGTGGATATGGCCAACCTGTTGACTTCGCGTCCAAACTAGTGGCATTGGCCAATCCTGATGACTTCTCGACCAACCTGTAGACTTCTTATCAGCTGACTGAGTTCTCAGCCAGCCTACTGACTTCTTAGCCGAAAGGCTAAGTTCTGAGATAACCTAGTACGTTCTCGGCCACCCTTCGTGACTTACCGGTCAACCTGGTCACATCTTAGCCAACCTACTGACATCTCAGCCGAAAGGCTAAGTTCTGAGATAATATGGTACGTTCTCGGCCAAACCGGGTGGCTTTGGCCAATCCTGGTAACTTCTTATCAGCTTACTGGGTTTTAAGCCAACCTTCTGGCTTCATAGCCGAAAGGCTAAGTTCTGAGATAATATGGTACGTTCTCGGCCAAACCTGGTGGCTTTGGACAATCATGGTAACTTCTTATCAGCTTACTGAGTTTTAAGCCAACCTTTTGACTCCTTAGCCGACAGGCTAAGTTCTGAGATAATCTGGTACCTTCTCGGCCAAATTTCGTGACTTACCGGCCAACCTGGTCACTGCTCAGCCATCCTACTGACTTCTTAGCCGATAAGCTAAGTTCTGAGATAATCTGGTACCTTCTTGGCCAAACCTGGTGACTTAGCGGCCAACCTGGTAACTTCTCAGCTAACCTACTGAATTCTTAGACGCCAGGATAAGTTCTGAAATACCCTGGTACCTTCTCAGTCAAACCTAGTGGCTTTGACCTACCCTTGTGACTTCTCGACCAACCTGTAGACTTCTTGACCAACATGGTGACTTCTTATCAGCTTACTGAGTTCTCAGCCAACCTACTGGCTTCATAGCCGAAAGGCTAAGTTCTGAGATAATATGGTACGTTCTTGGCCAAACCTTGTGGCTTTGCCAATCTTGGTAACTTCTTATCAGCTTACTGAGTTTTAAGCCAACCTACTGACTCCTTAGCCGAAAGGCTAAGTTCTGAGATAATCTGGTACGTTCTCGGCCAAACCTGTTTGCTTTGGCCAATCTTGGTAACTTCTTATCAGCTTACTGAGTATTAAGCCGACCTTTTGATTCCTTAGCTGACAGGCTAGGTTCTGATATAATCTGGTACCTTCTCAGATAAACCTAGTGGCTTGTGCCAATCCTGGTGAATACTCGACCAACCTGTAGACTTCTTAGCCGAAAGGCTAAGTTGTGAGATAACCTGGTACCTTCTCAGATAAACCAAGTGGCATTGGCCAATCCTGGTGACTTTTCGTCTAATCTGTAGACATCTTGGAGAAACCTGGTATCTTCTCGTCCAAAACTAGTAGCTATGGCCAACCTGTTGACTTCGGGTCCAAACTAGTGGCATTGGCCAATCCTGATGACTTCTCGACCAACCTATAGACTTCTTATCAGCTGACTGAGTTCTCAGCCAGCCTACTGACTTCTTAGCCGAAAGGTTAAGTTCTGAGATAACCTGGTACCTCTCAGCCAAACTTAGTGGTATTGGCCAATCCTGGTGAATACTCGACCAACCTGTAGACTTCTTATCATTATACTGAGTTCTCAGCCAACCTACTGAATTCTTAGCCGAAAGGCTAAGTTCTGAGATAATCTGGTACGTTCTCGGCCAAACCTGGTGGCTTTAGCCAATCCTGGTAACTTC
>SSSL01000212.1:0-47121 GCA_008086715.1 Sitobion miscanthi
CAATTTTTCGAGATCCAGCAAAAGATTTTTATACGGAATGAATCATCACAAACTTAACATATTGCGAAGTATTATTATAGTTTATGTTTTACCTGATCGAGTACTTTTCTTTTTTAATCTACAAATAATATTATTGAACTTCATATTAAATTCGTGTAAATGTAAATAGAATTGCAGGATAATGACCAGCTTATAATATATAATATGTACGGCTTACCACCACCCCCACCCCTATCGCCCACAAAAATAAATAAATATATTGGCCGCTGGACGGAAAAAGGTCACCGACCTTCGTTGATGAGTGAGTATCATCGAAAACTGAACTTTCGGTGCAGGCTTGACAAAAAAGTATATTGTGTGGCAAGGGTGGGATATGAGCTATTTCAGTCACGGGTGACGTGTTATTGTTTTTACTTTATGGACTAATTAATTGTTGAAAACGGTTTTATTATTTCCTGAAATAATACTTTTTGGAGTTACTGTTCAGAGATTATTTAAGGCAGAAATGTTTTACCCGCTCTTGAAACCTGGTGAGACTTCTCCTTTTACACCCCCCCCCCCTCTTGATGCGCCACTGCTTATGCCTTATGGTGCGAGTAAAGTACTTTCTACCGCCCGTCAAAAATTCGAAATTTCACGCGTCTTCAACGACATCTCGATGGTAACAAACACACGATCCGATCACAGTGGTCACCTACTTAGCGCCGTGAATTTGGTATTTGCTAAGTTTGACAAGTAGGGCGTTGACATTTTGATCCGTTAGATGGAGTTCACAATTTCGAAATCCGTATTTCATAATCTTCACCGTCCCGTCCATCACAACATTTTTTCCTGAAATATTTCATTCGTGTAAATAAAACTTCAAAAAATATAACTATTGTCTTAGTGGACGCATATTATTTAATTTCTCTCTTACAAGTGTTTAACATAGATAATCTACGCTCATCAGTTGTTAACGTTTAACTTTGTTAGTTTAAAAATTAGAGCGCATTGACCTCTAGTGTGAAACTGAATGGTCTGAACAAACTATAATAACATTTTTTTACGAGTTTTACGAATATAAAATTGCACATTTTAAAAACAATCATAACTCGCATACAAATCTGAAGTATCATAAAAGACTGACATACGAGTACAGATAATGTTCTTACCATAACTTCCATAATACGTCAATTCACACTAATTATTAAATTATTAAACTAACAAAACTAAACTGTCGGGCGTAAATTTGCTATATTACGCACGTCTTGTAAGACGTAGACATCAAATGAGGCGTCATTAAAATCGTTCACAATAATATTTTTGATTTTACATACGAATGAAATATTTCAAAAAAACACGTGTCATGAAATTTTAAATTCCCACTAATTACTGTATTAGTACCACTTAATATCTATTTATAAAATAATAATAAGCTTTTAACCGTCATACGGGTGCTTAACTTGGCAAATTTTACACTCAGAAGATCGCGTTTAGTTCCGTTAATTTATAAATTACAGTGAATTGATCTCTAATAAAAATGTAATGTAAGATTATTTTCTAGGCAATTTCATAGTATTTTTATTATATTTTAATTTTAAAGTGAGGTATGAGTATTTTAATATGTACGAACAATTTACAGTTTTGAAATACTAATAACTCGCTTTAAAATTAAAATATAATAAAAAAAACCTATGAGATTCCCTAGATAATAATCTTGCTTTAAATTTTATAAGAAGTCAATTCACTCTATTTTTTAAACAAACGGAGCTAAACGTGATCTTCTGAGCATAACATTTGCTATGTTACTCACTTGTAAGACGGTGACAACACATGTGGGTGTCACGTCCTCTTAACAGTTAACTCATAAGAGAACGTTGCACCCGCGTGTGTCTCTCCATCTTAAAATTAATGTACAACATAGCAAAAACTGTTTTGTGTGGGAAAGAACCAGAAACGCTATAGCCATAACTAAGAAACGAAATTTTCACCACATAAAAAGGAGAACTTTGGCTGTGCAATATCGTTTAATTTTTTGGCTATCGGAACGAAAAAAAAATTTATTACATTTTGAAAAACACAAATAATAATGCATTTTGAAACAATGGGAACTTTTTTCATATAAGTGATATCAAAAAAATAAAAACGATATTGCACAGCCAAAGTTCTACTTTACATGTGGTGAAAACTTCGTTTCTTAGTTATGACTGTAGTCTTTTCGGTTCTTTCCCGCGCCAAAACGTCTTTGCTATTGCCGTACGTGCGTAAGACGGAGACAACATATTATGTGGGTGCGACGACCACATAACGTGCGACGTATAGAAATTGCTTTGTTTACGTAATATTTTATAGTTAAACATAATACAAGCTACACAACCTTCATGCATACAAACTCATAAAACCATAACATACATTTTAAGTTCAAAATAATACAATTTTTGATTTTTATTATTTAGCATTAATTATTGTTATCTATAAGACATAGGTGCCTTTAGTTTATTATATTGTTACATTGTAAAATTATGAAATATTTTAAAATATATACTTATTTTGTTTTCCTGCCAAAGAAAATAATACAACCAGTTAGTTTTAACAAAACATCTATTGTTTACCTCTATTCAATACCTACATTCGTTTGAAAAAAAAATATACCCGGTTAGGTTTAATAGGAGGTACCTATATCATACCTATATTATACCTATATTATACCTATATTTACTTTCTGGTTAAAGTAATTAATAAATAATATTTAAGCGTTCCGAAATCATCTGTTTGGATAAAACAGTATGTTATTATTTTTGTCGATCGTAACGACGTATAATATAATATATTTATTTATACGCGATTGTGGCGATAAAGCGTTGAAAAATGTATTCTGATTCTGATAATGCGATAACACGAAAGGAATTCAAACCAATCAAGCGATTGGGATATAAAAGCACCGCGAAAAACGAAAGAAATAATGTCGAAACAATAATTTCGTACAATGAGTAAGTACACTTCGTTCACGCCGCCGTAGTCGATTTGTGAGTGTCTTTTTATTGAAATATGAATATGAAAATATTGAACCATAATAATGGTTACTATTTAAACGGTAGGTATATATCACAAAGCCAAATTATTATGCGCTATTCCAAAAAAAAATGTCCTTTGTCTATTGTCTTATTCGTCATATTGAGTTGTTGGCATTGTTGCCAAAACAAAATGAGTACTTTTGAAAAAAACTTTTAACCAGGATAATTATAAGCTAATATTGGGAAAATATAATTTCATATTAATATTTTAATGTTCGAGATTAAATGTTTTACAAGGCGTTATTTAAACAGTATTATGTTTTTTAGTTTTATATTAATATTAGTAATTAGTAGCTATAAGTTATTTTTATATGAAAAAAAAATTATGGTGTTCCAGTTAATTTATGGGTGAGTAAAAGGTAAAACTGTAAATGTGTACATTTCAACATAGAATTTGTTTTTAATAGTTTGCTGTTATGTTTTAACTTAATTAAAGTTTGAGAACAAAAAATATGGGATTTGGCGCACAAACGATGCACAAACGCTTTATCAAAAGTATACATTTTGAAATTGTCCATTAAACCTGTAGAACTCGTGTACATTAATACATTAACCATTCAGTGCAACCCAAACTAGAATTAAAATTTTTTTTAACTTCTATAACAGTTGCCTGAGTAGCAGTGATTCTGAAGATGACTACGAAGACTGCGACGACGACGAAGAAGATAACTACGACTACATCAGTCTGTTCCAAGTCTGGATGAACTTTCTGTTTCCCAGAGCGTTTCGCACGCAGCCCGTGCACTGGTGGATCAAGTCCGCGCAGTCTGTGTCGAATTTTAAGGAGCGAAGCACAGGGAAAATATTGTCGCCGGTGGGCCAGTGCTCATTATTCCCGCAAGGAGTGTTCGTGCAATCCACCACGGAGAATGAAGTGACAAAAATATTTTTTCCTGGAGCCCAAGAAACGTTTGAGACTCCAAGTCGTCGAAGTCGTAAACAAAAAAAATAATATTGCATTATGACGTATGCGTTTTGCTGTACAATCAAATACTATTATTATAGGTACACAGCATAATACGTCCTATTATCATAGTAAGTTATCATTAATATTATACACGTTAAATTAGTATGATAATATAATATGTATAATATTAAAGTCTCTGACGTTTATTCTCTTCAGCCGTCCAAGTCGAAATCATATAAATAAACTATATAATATTGTAGCTATATATGTATGCGTTTTGCTGTATGTCTGTATATTATGCAATCGAATATTATATGATTATACACTGTCAAACATAGCACTATGTAATATGTACAATCGTATTAATATTATAGTAACTAGTAAGTTATAAATATTATACAGTTGTACACTATACACTATACACAATACCCAATACACGTTGAAACAATATTATATAATAATATGTATAATATTAAAGTCTCTGACGTGCTTATCCTTTTGAGCCTTTATCTCTTTCTGACGTTACTACGGCGTTGATATTATAATATAATTCAATAAACTATATACAAACCATAACAATGGAAATCACGCATCTTATCTTGCTATTGTATAATAATACAGTTATGACCATACTATGTTATAATAGGGGGACGGAGTGGCCGAGCGGACTAAGGCGTCGGTTGTGACGCACACCGGCGCTGGTTCAAACCTCGGTTCAAGGGCGGCATTTCTCTTCGGGCAAGTCACGGTGTCCGGAGAACAAGTGCCGCCATCCCCAGCCCGGGCATGGCAGATACCTACGAGTGCCCACTTGAAAATCTGCCAAAACTACACACATGTGTTTACAAACCAACAAACAGCTAAAAGCCATAGTTGCTGGGCTTAATGATCAATTAAAAAAAAAAAAAATTAATAATATATTATAATAAAATATACAAATTAATAATTATTATATCGACTGCAAAATACAAAACGATGCACCCGTGGATCGTCCATACTCCATAGTAATATCGGGAAAACGATTCTAAACGAAGACGGAGTTGGATAGTTTTGACTTTAAGCTTTAAACGTTCAGCGCAAGAAAATTGTTAAACTATATTATAAGATTATGACTTATGAAGGTAATATTTTAAATACGTGTGTTAAACGCACTCGCGATGATCCAGCAGATGCAGTTGTATTACTTATACAAGTCTCAGGTATCAAAGTAATTGAAAATGTATCTATACATTTTTAACTACCTAATTCGTATAATCTTATGAATTGTGTTGCCTTTTCAAAAAAGTAAAACCTTTAACACGATAAATATAGTAAAAATATAGTTTTGATTGTTAAAACAATGTTTGGTTATTATCTCGAGTTATTATGTAAAAAAATGTTTTCAAACGCATTAATAGTTTTTTGGGCTAATTGATAATATTGTGTTACCGTTAGAAGAGTACTTAATGTATAGAGCAATCACGAGATAAAGCTGGATCAACATACCAGTTCAATTACTCAGGTACTTGACAACTATGAAGACATTAGTCGTCTCAACCGCCAAAGACTATAATATAATGTTATGACTTAAAATAAAATATTAGACTAAGACCGGAGCCTCTCCACTGGGAGTGATAAACTAACCATGTTTTGCATGTATCTACTAAAAATATTCATTTATTTAAAATGTATGTAGGTACATCTTTAAAATGTATTGTTAATTAGTCCTCCAGTGGAGGAAAACATTACATAATTTTTGGAGGAAAATGGCTAGTCATATTATTTTTAACAATATTTGTGTCTTTGCATATTCAGTAATAATATATATTATGTACTTATACCTATCTTATATGATAGTATTATTATATAATATTATAGTTTGAGCGGTGAAAAAATAAAAAATAAAATCAGATAGGGTTCCAGTTTGCAATAATTCGATGAAAGTGGTGCAAAAGTAATTTAAAAAAGGTGGGTAAGTGGATGTCGCTTAGCTGTACAGTAGGTTACAAGTGGGTCACTGTAATGGATAGTGTTAAATTTGAATTCAATGATATAATATCATTGTATAAGAAAAACGATTCTGAGCGAAAACGGTCAGTCAGACTATGATGTTACTAAGTATATTTGATGATATTATTGTGCATAAAATAATTTATATATAACCTTTTTACGTGGAGCCTTGTTTTAAATTTTCAATCCTTAGCTATAAAAGTTGAACATTTTATAAATTTTTACAAAATAATTATTAAATTATAAATTATATATGTTACAGTTAAAGTGTTGAATCAGTTAGTTTATGAAATAACTAAGTAATTTATAAAATAACTAATGTTTGTAGGTATTGTATATAATTTACACTTTAACTAGTTATTTTATACATTCCCTGGCATCACTTCGTTAATGTGTCAAATTGTAAATAACAAAATATCATGATAAATAAATATAGTTCCAATATTTTTAAATATTGCTACGGTAGGTCAATTATATCGTTTAGCTAAGCTAAATTAGTTTTAATATTGTAATTATAAAAATAATTAAATGTTTTAAGGAGAGGGAAAAAGCTAAAGAAAATTTGAAAAAACAGGCAAAAAGAATGAAAGATTTATCAAATACTAAATTTGAAGTTGCTAATATTGGTTCTACAGTGCGTATCAAAATTCCCGATGTTGATAGAGGAAGGGGTGATCCTCGTTCAATTATTGCAGTTGTTTTAAAATTAACTGACGATGGGTTTTATCAACTAGGATACAATGCCGGTAAGATAAATTTAAATAATACAAGTTATTTTTTATTTGATACTACCTACACATTTTAATTACAGGAGTGTTAAAACAGTTATACTCTCGATCACAGTTCACAGTATGTTCAGAAAATTTGTTAGCTATAGAAGCTGTTCCAAATGAAAGTGTGACATTGAGATCTGCGGCAACCACGCAGTCACTGGGAACTGGTCTGGGTTTTTTAAGTGTACTTGTACCAAAAAATGTGACACAAAGCTATGTGTTTGTAGAAAAAATGAGGTATTGTGCAACTCTAAATGTTATAATAGCCTTACATGTACAAATAAATAAATAATATAACTATAATTAATTCAGTAATATAAAATATTTTAATATATATTTAAAATTTTAATGTATTTTATACTTTAACGGATATCAAACTGACATTGTATAGAATAACTAGATATTCTATGAAATAACTAGTTAAAGTACAGTTTTCATGTATTATTTCATACTTTAACTAACATTCGTAGGTAATTCATGAACTACCTAGTTATTTCATAAAATAACGGAATTCAACACTTTAGCAGTAACATATACATTTTGTCGAAATTTGAACTTTAAATGCTTATAAAAAAAAATTGTGTCTATGTATTTTTAATATTTTTCAACTGCTATTGTAAAAATATATCAGGAGCCTTGTATTAAATGTTCACGCTTTCTTTCCCAACAAATAAAATTTTATTGATATTTATAGAAAAAAAACTAAAAAAATTGAAAACTGGCAATGTCCGTAAACAGCTCAAAAAGAGTCAAATTATTTTCAAAATTTTATAGTGTATAGAAAATACTAATATAAACATTCAGCGAAATTTTCAAGTATCTACAGTCATTCGTTTTTTAATTACAATAAAATAAGAAAATCGTTGCATGAGAAATCGAGTGAATATCAAATGTTGTAAAAATATGAATTTCAAACGCTCATAAAAATTTAATTTGATTTGTTTGTGGACATTTTTTTTTTTGATAAAGGTAGACAAAGTTATGGGTAATCTTGTATTACATTTTCAAATCTTAGATTTAAAAAGAAAAATTTTTATGAACTCTCAACTCAAAATAATTTGCTAATTTTCGTGATTTTTCCGTAATTTGTCTAGATTTGAACTTTAAAGCTTATAAAAAAAAAATTAGGATAAAATAAGGACAGCTACTATAATATAATACATCACAAATTTTACTATAAATTTGTTTTGTGAAAAGGTCTTAATTATTAATTTATAAATAAAATAAATTCTTGCAAAGTAAATAAATTATTGAGATAGAATACATTTATTTTTAATTATCGCGTCACAGCCGACACCTCTGTTCGCTCGGCCACTCCGTCCTCTTCATAGGTATATTGGATATATTATTATTTTTATTTATTTTATTGGAAAGGCTTGTTTTGTAATATTATCTGTACAGTAGGTTACAAGTGGGATACTGTAATGGATGGTATTACCACTCTTAGGTACAATTGATTTCAATGATAGCGTGGTGTACGAAAAACAATTTTGAGCGGAGATGGTTTGTCAGTCAAGGATATTTTATTTTATATTTATATTGTTATCACTTATTATTAATAAATTAGCCAGTAACATGAATTAATATTATTAAATTATAAAAGCATAACCAACTAAATTCGTTACTCTTGGTTATTAGTATGTAATTTCGTCCAAATTTGAACTTGAAATAAATATAAAAAAAACTCTGTTTATTTTTTTTAAAATTTTTTGTTACAGAATTCGCTACTTGCGTGGAATCTTGTTTTAAAGTTTCAATCCTTAGTTATATGGGAGTATGAGTGTTGAAAATGTTATACATTTTTTTAACTACAAAATCATTTTTTAATTTGATAAATGTTGTCGAAAATCGAACTTTAAATGCTTATTAAAATAATATTGTGCTTATATATTTTAATATTTATCAACTGCTGTTGTATCAATATATAAGGATCCTTGTATTTTATTTTTAAAGCTTTTTGACACAACAAATACAATTTCATGGCCATTTATAGAAAAAAAAAAAAATTTTAAATTTAAAATGTCTGTAAATAACAATAAATGAGTCAAAATATTTAAGAAATCAAGTATATGAACTTATAAAATAAACATATGGTGTACATTTCAAGTATCTACTTTTATTCGTTTAAATATTACAAGAAAATAAGAAAATTGCTACATGTGAAATCGAGAGAATATTCAATGTTGTTAACATTTTAACTTCAAACGTAGATAAAAATGTAATTTTACTTCTGGAAGACATTTTTTCATTGATAAAAGTAGATAAACTTATGAGTTATGAACTTATGGATAATCTTGTATTACATTTTAAAATCTTAGATTTAAAAAGACAATTTTTTATGAATTCTCAACTAAAAATAATTTGCTAATTTATTATAAATAAAAACTGTGACTAAGAATTTTTAATTTTTTTCATCTGCCTTTGAAATAATAACCTAGGAGTCTTCTATTCAAATTTCAAGCTTTTTTAAAAAACTGAGAAAATTTTAATGATATTTATAGAAAAAAAACTAAAAAAAATGGAAATTGACAATATCCGTAAACAGCTCAAAATAAGTCAAAATATTTGGAAAATGTTATGGTGTATAGGAAATGCAATTATAAACATTCAGTCAAAATTGCATGTCTTTGCGGTTAGGTTAGTTTTATGTCTCGAAAACAGATTTTTCGTAAAAATTCCAGTTTTTCCTTAATTTTTCTTTTGTAATTCACGCCGCTTTTGAAAACTACTGGAAAATTTTTACTTTAGACCCCCCTAAAGTACAAACTAGATTTACTTTTCTATCAGAAAAGTTACTGTTGAAGAAAATCCAAGCACTTTTACTGTCCTAAAAGGTGATGACAGTCACAAAAAAAAAAATAAAAAATAAAAAAAAAACACACATCATTGTAAAATCAATACATTTATCGTTCCACTCACAATTTTAAATAGCTACTATATAAGTTTTAGTTATCATAACACATATAACATATGTTATGTACATACTCGAAAACCCCAACTCCGATAAAATAGCTGTTAAACATGTAAATCATAAAATGATTGATGTATTTGATAAATCAAACAATTTTAAATCAAAATGTATAAACAGTCGTTAATTTTATTAGGTATAGCTATGTTTCAAAATTGCCCTTTCACCGTGCAATAAGAAGGTTGTCAAGATGCCGTGTTTTATCACATATTTAAGATTTAAGTGAATGAATGTAATGTTTAGGCTCTACAGCTTATATCCTTGCAGCCGTAAGTACACATATAATATACGCTTTTATACAGCTAAATCGAACATTTTTATAATATTAGTCATTACACCCTCTCTTAAACTATGATGGTAACGACGTTGTTAGTGTAACGGATGATATCCATTTGTTCACAGCATATATTAGATAATCAGCATACATCAATTATGTTGCATGTATATCATGTTGCACGCGCTAATGATGCAGCAGGTTGAGAACCATTATCTGATGGTGAGGTGTGAGTCGCGGTACAGCCTAATTCACACGCCACTTTTTGTTTCCCAGACAATAATTATAAATTGTTATATTTAAAATCATCCGATTAAATCATTTAACAAGGGTTAAAATATTGTCTTTGGACGTACTTTAATAATGAACACAAACAAACTTAAATTTATTGTGGCAAAGCGGAATGTATATAATATATTTATTTTCACATGTGAGCGCAATGATGACTTGCCAACAAAAAGTTTGTAACTGACTAAATCAACTTGATCAAGAATTAAAATAAACCAGGTACACGTATGCTAGTTCCTACACGGTGGAAAAGATTAAATATGTATGTTTACAATTAAATATGTATATATGAATTTAAAAAAATAAATATATATGATGATTAAAAAATATAATAAAAATCTTTTTAACGCATTGTCACAAATAAATATAATATAATATGACGATTAAAAAATATAATAAAATCACATAATACGAAATTTTATATTTTTTGAGGTTTATTTCTTTAATTTAAAAACTTGACATAATTGTATTTTGATTAATTTTGTTCGTTGTATAATCTGAAATTTTTTCATTGATGAAATCTTCATTTTCGGAGTATTCTTTACTGATTTTTGGTTTTTGTTACTTATTGTGTTTCGATTGTGTAAATACGATTATGTTAAATTATGTAATAGAAATAAATCTCATAAAATATAAAATTTCGCAAATTGTGATTTTTATTATATTTTTTAATCATCATATTATATTTAGTTTTTTAAATTCGTTTATACATATTTAACCTTTTCTGTCGTGTTGGTACAACATATACGTACCTGATTTTTACCGAGTAGGAACTTACATATGCCCATATGGGAACGAACGTATGTAGTTGTTTACTTGCTACTCTCGTTTAGGAATCTACTATTCCCCGTAATTTTTTTATGAAAATAAATTGTGCCATGTATTTTGTTTCACTCATATAAAATCAGTATACTTACTTTCATCGTCTAAAAATATAATAAAATATAATATTTAAGACATATCTATACAATTAATATTGGAACTGTTCACGGTATGTACTAGATAAAATTTTATTAAAAGATGAAATAATATTAATAACATAGTGTAGTAAAACGTAACTTTTCCAAAATAGAAAAATCGATTATTTTATGTTAAAGTAAATTTTAAAGTTCACTTTTAAATTTACACAAAAATATACATTTTATCTTTTACATACCGACTAAGTACTTGTATTGAAGTTAAGTAAACTTAGTATTCACATTTTGTTTTTGATATATTTGTTTTACATTAAATAGGTCGATAATAACATTAATAAATGGTTATTTTATTGATAATCACCTACTTAGGTGTAAAATCATATTATAATATTGAAAATATATGTCCTACTTAATATTAATTTTATACTTAAATATAAATACAAATATAATATAAATTATTACCTTCTACATTACCAGCTTTAGAGCTTATTATATATATAACAGTTAATGTCATTAAAACTTTGTAAGAAATCATGTTTATAATTGTTCAGATCACTACGCTGAACGAGCATAAACTTTATTTTGCAAAGAATATTATGATATGATTGTGTTTTGAATAGGTATTACGTAGATGCAGTATAATATAATTTGGTGTTTGTATTATTGAAAAACTAAGTAAACATTTCATACAAACAATTTGGTCGTTTATAATATATACTTTAATTCAATTTTTGTTGTTGGATCGTTGCTATTGTTCTGTAGATACCTATTATGTAGAAAACACGATAACAAACAAAATACAAACTGTGTTACACAACTGCAATTTATTTGATTCATATGACGTGTTAACCTGCAACTTAAAATCATGGTTTTTTATCAATATATATTATTTGTAAAATACAATAAAATGAAATTGATTCAGTGGATTGAAATCTAAACAATTTACGAGCTAAACTATGTACGACTTTAAAGTTGAAAATTAAAATTATTAAAATTAAATGGACCTATTTGAAATATGTACCTACTACAAAACAATACAATTAAACCGGTTCTAAGCAGAATCACATTGTACATTTTACAAATACAAATTTCTAAGACCGGTTTCTGTTTAATTAAATAAAAAGGAAAATGTTGTCTTGCTATCAATTGACCACTATCTATTGACGGTATACCAAACTAGAAACCAGGACTGATGACTTTGATAGGTACAACAAAATCATATATTAACATATTATTGACATGGATCCTTTAAGTTTATACGCATGCGGTGTATAATAAATCAATCAATTTTATCATTCAATATTTATAAATCAATATTTGCATTATAATATAGAAAAATATAAGTCATTTAATTTAAATTAAAATATTATGATAAATTACTATTTTTTTTTAGAGCATAAAATATCATAACTGTAGGTATACATACTTTATTAGTTTTTAGGGCATATAATTGTCAGCCCTAGTGATTGTACCTTTTGATGACTACCTACAATATTACTTATTGTCAAAATGTTATTTGATAAGACGTAATTGGACAATTACTGTCACTTGTCACGTGTATTCATCGCTGGGTACAACTTACGCCTGATTAGGCTGATCCACAACAGATAAAACATAATAATTTCGGTTAACATAATAATTTATTTGAAGATAAAACTCAATCGTTATTCCAGACTTGTGAGTTGTTAATAAAATATATGTTATTTATAGTATACAACTTTAAATGTTAGGTAGGTAATATTAAAATAATATTGGATGTTCATCTTAACATCAGTTAATGGGTAGTAAGTACGCTCCTAATAAGCCAAAATCCCACACCATTTATCAGTCTCCCAAATACCATATAAACCACATATTATTATAACTTTTACTACCCCTAAATTATAGTAAAATTAATAAATTTACATATAAATAATACAGTAGTTTCTTTAAATTAAGTTGTACATATCAATAGGTTATAGAAACGTGATGATTTTGTTGGTGTTGTCTTGGATTGGGCTGAGGTCTTCGAAGAAATTATAATCATCTCCAATTCCACCAACGTAATGAATAAGAAATACAAAATATTCATAAGTCTAAATCAGTACTAAGTTCTCGCTACACAAGATGACTTAAATGAAAGCACATTTCCAAATAAGACCTAAATTGGAATAAGATCCAATCAGAGTTTTTAAAATATACTCAGGGCCATAATGGACAATATACAACAAAATGATCAGAAGGTTTACCATTTGTTCAATTCGCAAAAAACACTGATTATCAAAAGAACAGATAAAAAACATTGAGACAGAAGTACAGCTTGAACTAATTATACAGTTAATTGGTGAGTACCTACAAATTTAATTTAAAAATTATAATGAATTTAATTATTATTATTAGATGATGATAACACTGATCAAGGTGGAACAAAATGACAATGATATACAACCAGATAGTGTATTAGGTAAACTATATTTATAATAAATAAATAATTATATACAATAATAATAATGAAATATATTTTATCATAATATCTGGTTTAATAAGTTGCTAAAATTATCCGTTAGGTGTCAGAACTATTCAAAATAGAAAAAATATCTTATAAACAGTAAAAATTATAAATTATATTCAATTCTATTCAGAAAAATCTTGTGCTTCAAATTATTAATAAATTATTTAATCATCTTCCAGCTAATGACATGCAAGATAATAACACTGAGAACATAATGATGATGACATTGAGCAAAGTGAACTAGATCATGAATTAAAAAAAAAAAAAACACAATTCAAAATAGAGCAGCAGCAGCAAAAATGGGACTTGAATTACAAGCTGAAAGAATGCTACTATCGTCAAGACAAAAGTTTGCTCTAGCCAAACCTGGTGATACCACTGATACTGTTCATATCCGAGTCCCCGATGTTGACCGAGAGCGTATGGATCTACAGAAAATGTTGGGAGTTGTCGTAGCTGTCGATAATTAATATTATACATTAGGCACGATAGAGGGTGTAATAAATCATTTATACACCCGTTATCAATTTGCTGTAAGTAAAGAACAAATATTATCTCCTGAAGAAGTTGCTACTGACCAATTCGTGTCCTTAAGGAAAGGTTTCACTACAATTTCTCAAACAGTTGGACTTGAGATGTTAGGCAAAGTGTCTATTGAAGAAGTGTAGTTGTAGATCCTCAGGACTTATATGTAACTCAAAATGTCATAATAGTTTATCTTGTCGCAACAAATAATCTATAATATAAAATAAAATAATTTATGGTTAATTTATTAACACTTTGAGTGGCAAATTAATTTGTAAAAATGATTTTATCATAATTCATCTTTTTTACAAAATATCAAGATTCACCAAAAACAGAAAGTGCATGTCAACATTAACCAGCGAATGTCTACATCTAAGATGAAATTGACATCCACCAGAAATTTCTGTGAACTTGACATTCCCCTTAACACATGTATATATATATTTATAAATATATACACTTGCCTAAATTAGCCCCATTCATCCAACACTCATTAAATCATGGCATATGCTTCGATTAATAATTAATAATTCCTAAAATTATATTATGTTTAAAACTATTTTTTTATTGAATGCTTGTAGCGTCATACGAAGTTGGTAAACTGAATAACTGTTTTTACACTATTTTATCTAAACTCTGTTTATTTTGTTAATTTGATTATTAATTTATTAGTTAGCAAAACAACGAGTAATGTTAATAATATTAACATTAGTCGTTGTTTATGTTATACACCAGTATACATTTTTGTAAATTCATAAAAGTTATTAGCATATACATTAATGTTAGTACATTTTTATACTTTATAAGTACCTATTCTAAATATCATATATTTAAATAAAATAAAATAATAATTTAAATGGACTGATTTACACTTGTAATATATAATATTAGTATATAACATAAGTTCTTGGTTTTTGTAAATATTATACATTTTCAAAATACAGTGATAGGTCATATTAAATTAAATAAAATTTCTATAAAATTAACTAGTTTTCATTTCTTCTAAAAGAGGTGGATTGGTTCCAGATGTGCTATCTTTAATTGGTTCCAGTTTATAATATTGCATGCACCATTTTGTTGTAGTCCAGTATTCCTCAGCTACAAATAATAATAATTTTAATTAAAAATATTTTATTTTTTTTGTTGCATCAAGTTAAATTAATCAAATCATTTTTAAGCCATTTGCAAGGTTGTTTTATACTAATGAATCACTTTAAAAATTAGAAATTCTTAGAATATTTTTGGTACTTTTTTAAATAATTAGTGATTTTTTAGTTTTATGCCAGCACAATGAGAAAATTTGTATCCGTAAAAATGCGAATTAAACAAAGTAATAAACTAAAACTTGTTTAGGTGTAATGTATAGTGCAATAGTAAATAACTGTCATTGGCCCCAGTACAAAGGTTATCCTATAATATAAGGGTCGTTTTTTCGATATAAAATGATTCATTATCGAATTCAAATTCAATACATATTTTACATTGACTTACTCAATGATGAGATACACTCAAAGTGAAAGTAGTGTTGATTTTAAACACTCGTTCTCCTTGTACGATATTATTTTTATAAATATTCTTTTAAAAACGTTTTAAGATTGGATAAATGTGAAGTGCGAAACATGATTAGTGAAAAGGGCAAATGTGTTAAAATAATTAAAGACTTTAAATTTAGTTTTCAAAAAAAGTTAGCCTTCAACTAAGAACGGTGGAACTGTACGTCAAAAATATGTAAGGCTTTTATAAAAGTTATCTTTGACGAAAGTAAGTTGAACCCTAATCTGAACAAGTACTTAATGGGCAAGCAATTAGTAACTCTTTAAAAAGAAAAGCAGACACTGAAACATTATCATGTGAAAGGTCTTCAAAGTTATTACATGCAGAATAAATTAAGATACCATAAATAGATACTATATTTCAACTACCGATGTATTGTTTATAAAAAAAAATTACACCGAGCTAGTGGTTCAATTTTGTCAAACTTACCTACCTAAATAGAGAAATTAAGTTCATAATTTTTTAGACGAGATAGATATTATTTACGAACATCTTTATACATTTACCTATATAGTATATATATTACGGGCAAAGTTGGAATAAGTTAGAAAGAACAAAGTTTTGGGCACTGTAGGTCAAATATTGAATATATTAAAAATCAAATAAAACATTTTACTTTATTTTATAACAATCATAATAAGAAATAGATGCTTTAAATATTAGTTGCCTTATATAGTTTTCAAATTTATCATCCAGTTTGGTACCTTCTACTGAAGAATTCATATTTTTATCTAAAAGTGGTTTGACATGAACAAGACGAATATTATTTATAATTAAATTATAGTTATTTTAATAGTTTTAATTTCATTATTAATTAATTGTTACTAAAAAGTCATCATTGATTCTTAGTCACTTAAAGTAGCATTAACTTATACTTAATTTATATACACATAGGTACTCAACTATTATGGCACTTTGAGGTACAAAAGTCGACCACATTTTTTGCATTCACACCGATTGGTATTACATTATATTACAGTAGGAATGACGGATTATGCGACGTTTTGACAATATTATAATCATTCGATCTCGAATAGGTAGGGGTTTTATGATGATATAATGAAATATTATTTGTATTACCTATACTGTTTGAAATTATTATAGAGTTCGCGCAAATGCGCAATATACTATGTGTACAGTTTTTCGTTCAAATTACGGATCGGTTCGTATTATCAGCAGTTTCTATTTTCAGTGCATACTATAGTTGTCACCCAAAATAAACAAATTGCCTCACATCCTTATCGCAAATAAAAAGGTTAATTTACAATAGTTGCCTCCGATGACCAGGTAGCTCATAATTATATACGAGTGGCCTCCCAAGAATTTTCGGACTAGTTGCCTCCCGCATAGGATTAAGTAAAGAGTGGTTCATAAATTTCACTAAACAGTTCCAAATAAATAGATTAATTTATAAAACTAACATACCATACTTAATAATATGAAATAATATTATGTATTGAATAATAAACTATTTTAAGTTTGCCTGTTTAACTATTCAATTATATGTTATTCCTTTTCCTTTTGGTTATACTTTGTAAAGGACTCTGGTCTGTTAAACTAAGCTAAATAATGTTTATTCATTGTTGCTATTAAATAAATATAAATATCAGACTTGGGCAAATTAGGAAATCGGCCATTATTATTTGTTCATACATTGGTCGGGCGCTGTACGAGATTGCATGGGCAAAGTGTACCCCAACTGGATTTGAGTGTTCAAAGTGAATTAATAACTGCACACATTTATGTCAAACAGGGCGTGTTCAGGGGGGGGGAGGTTATGGGTTATATCCTTCCCACCATTGTCTTTTTTTTACCGACCTACAGAAAACAACTTATTATTTATTACGGCTTTCAAGAGTCATTAATTTTTCTAAATTATTAATTTTATTTGTTGAGTCATCAAGCTTGAAATTCAACACGAGGCTCCTAATATATTTTTATAATGGCAGTTGTAACATAACCTAAAATTTTTAAAAAAAAGTCACAATTTTTATTATTAGCATTTAGTTCGAATTTTGATAGATTAAGTAAAAATCACGAAAATGTGCAAATTATTTTGAGTTAGAAATGCATACAATTTTTTATCGAAGTATCTAACTATCTAAGAATTGATAATTTAATACAAGATTCCTCATAAGTTTGTTTACCTTTATTAAAAAAAAAATGTTTACCGGAAAGTCAAATTTTTATGTGCGTCTGAAGTTCAAATTTTAGCACTATTGGATTCACTCGATTTCCCATGTAGTGATTTCCTAATATTGAATTTTTTTTTTTATATGATAAATATGATATATCAATAAATTTTTATTTGTCTGGTCAAAAATCGTGAAAATATAATAAACGGCTCCTAATATATTTTTACAATAGCTGTTGAAAAATATTAAAAACACATATGCACAATTTTTTTTTAAATATTTTAAGTTTCAATTTCGACAAAATTTATTAAACTTAAAATTTAAACAGTGGGTAATTGAATGTCACTCTGCTGTACTGTAGGTTACAAGTGAGTCAATGCATAACGGATTGTAATAATCTTGAATTCAATGATATAAATGATAATAATATCTTTATATAAGAAAAATGATTCTGAGCGGAGACGGTTTGTCAGTCTGGATACTTTATATTATTATTATTTATAACCTATAGCCTTTATGTTGAAATAATATTATTATTTTTTATTCGTTTCTATGTTGATGAACAAAGCGTTAGAAGTTAAAATCATGTTTTTTTAGCGGTTTTTCGTAATTTGTCGGTGGTTTTTCCGTTGCATTAAATTACTATTGAGTAAATTGAAAATTATCTTTTTAAAGTACCATCTTTATCCAATATGCTAAAATATAAGATACTATATGTGAAATCAAAGCACTCCCTTTGGTAGAAATTTTGTATCCAGGATAAAAAAAAAAACTAAATAAATAAATACCATTGTAAAACCACAAGCTTTTAAAATGATTTTGTAGTTAAAAATGTATATATATTAATAATAACATTATAAGTATAATATAAAATATCCTAGGTTGCCAAACCGTCTATGCTCAGAACCATTTTTTGTACACATGATATAAATAATGGAATTCAAATTTACAGTCACCCACTTTTAGCCTACTGTACAGCAGAGCAACTTCCACTTTCCTGCTTTTTTTTGTTTGTTTAAATAAAAAAATGTTGTTCCCCATTTTAAAATTCTGGGCACGCCACTGATGTAGAATGGTATTTATTACAATATCACCACAACGCTATTCTTAGTTGTATTAATGTATAAATTAACATTTTTATTTGCGATAAGGATGGGAGGCAATTCGTATATTTTGGGAGGCAACTAATATCCACTGAAAATAGAAACAGATAAAAATTAAGAATTTAATAATTTATCATTATTTTACTAATTAATTGAAAATAAATAAATATTATTATTCATTATTGGTTTGCAAAATTATACGAACATTTATTCTGAGATTTTATCTCATCTAACAGCTTATTGAAGTAACCTTGTTTCGACCCTATAACAAAGAATATTGTTCAACTTTTTAATAATTTGAATTAAAATATAATTTGATTTTAGGTGAACGACAATATATTACATTATTTAAAATATGTATTAGTTATGAACAGAGCAAGGTTTATCATATATTAAAAGAACCAAATTATGTAAATATATTTAATAAAAAAGGAAAATACAGTGGTAGAAATTTCATATTGTTAATGACCAAACGGTTGAGATCTGTCTGGAAAAATATCCCATTTATTCCACAATGGATATCTCCGATTGAATGTAGGCAGTTTAAATCAGTATTTGTATTTAATACAATATACATTTTATCTTTAACTGCCACCAATGCAACTACCCCAATGTACCATCCTAAACGCACGGTTATAAATAGTTAATTAAAATTATCATTACCATGGACTAATATTGACAATCGTTTGTAGGTATATTTAGTTTACAAATATAATCGTATTTGTATATTATTAAAATTGTGTAAATATGTAGGAAAAAATGAATTTATTGAGAAAAATGTAAAACTATGTAGGTAATATTATGTATTTATCATTTTATTACAAATCATTTGAAACAAATTTATCACTTACTCAAATTAAATTATTTAATCACGGCAAAAATTAGATTTTTCATATGAACTGCTCTTTACATAATATGACTTAAATTAATTATAATTTAGAAAAAAATCATTATGTTTAATCAATATTAAATCACAGAACTAGAAAAATATTATGGATAGTAATTTTATATAGTTAAAAATAGCTGCCTATTATGTTTATGTTATGAATACATTATTCAAATTTTAACTTTGGAAAAATGATGTAAAAATTATCTACCTGGCCATAGCTGCACATTTTCTGTAACAACACCAAAAAAATTTGTTACTAAATAATTATTTACGTTATGTAACACACCTCCTCGGCTGTCAAACCCAGTGGCTGTCGATATTTATACCTAACTCTATCCAGTTAAGGAGTAGTTGGTTGGCTATTCCCACTACACGAACCGGTCCTTAGATCCGGGTTGTTGAATTGATATAAATAAAGTTTTATGAGTTATATTTTACAGGTCCTAGAAACTTATGACCTGCGTTCATAAACTAACACAATTAACACGATATAGCAACGAATACAATGTTTTATTCAAGACTAAAATAATTATAATATTATAACCAATAAAATACACTATCACCTGAGTAACCCTGTTCTTAAGGGTAGTATATTGAAGATAACAGGAGTAGCGGAGTACGAGTTGAACAATAATGAATTATTATAATTTAACTATTAGGTACGTTATTATATACTTAAAGTTAATCAATTAATTACGTTTTATAATATTATAAATATGACTATAGTAGACTGATGTATAGTCTCTATTTCACGGTTCAAAACTCGACTGGCTGCTATGCCAATAATATATATGCTCGTACCCTACGTTCCTGTTTTCTGTTTACCTAAGCAAATTCGCCGAGTGCGACATAAATGACGAGTCAGTAAAACTGCGAATCGTTACAGTTAGATAAGGTTAGATTTTCTTTTAATCTTTCCCTTATCATCACAGTATTCATAGTACAATATAATTAACATACCATCAATTGTTATTTTGGTACTCTCGGTATAATTGTTCGAATCTAAATCATAAAATAAAAAATTGTAAATTATAAATATTGTTTAAGTCTTCCAAGCAACAAGCGATAACTCAGACGATTGTAAAACATGTTTTTTGTTGCAAAGTGAAAATCAAAAACTGGCTTTGTTTTTGTATTAAAATTTGTAGAAATTTAATCTGTATTAATGTTTATTAGTAAAGCATAATTAATTTAAATTAACCAATTGAAGTTTAAGTTGGTACATTTATTCTATAATAATGTTCTTACTTAAATTAAATGATATAATGACATTTCCGTAGATATTTTCTAAGATTTAATAAATGCATACTCTTATTAATATTTAATATTTTATTACATTTTATTTGTACTTATATTATTCTAGGATTTAAATTTTATATATTTTTTTCTTTATTATACAAACGCCAATCAGCTTTTACATATAAATAGTATGAAATAATACATATAAAGATAATTGTTATAACATTATAATTACATAAGTGTTATAGACATAAAAATGTTAATACATTTAAAAATAAACAAAACACATTCAAATTATAGCAATGTATGGCCTAAATATCAACATTATTATCATATAAGCTACAGATTGTTCTAACCAAAGGATCATTCGATAAAAAGTTAGAATTAAAAGTTATGATGTGAAAGGTTTCGGGGGATCTATGGCTTATATGCTCAAGGAGATGTGGTGCATTGAAATTACTCTGAATTAATTTTAATAAAAAATTGTGATCAGCCCTTAGTCGCCCGTCTTCGAGAGAATATAGATTTAGCGCATTCATGACTAGTAAATAAAATATTCGGGATGATAAATTTTAATTAAGAAGCGATTCTGCACTCGTACAACTAATTTTATTTTAATTCCGAAATCAGGATTCCAAATGATCGAGTCATAGTCAAGAAATTAAGAGCGTAAAAAAGAGTTATAAAAAAAGATGCTGTGGTCAAATTATAAGTCTGAGGCCTTACAAGTGATATATTTAATATGAGGTATGAAGTCTATTGAGTTTAGGATTATGTTTGTAGATCGATCTGGACAAAAATGACTACACTACTTTTAGTAATAAATAACATTTACTAAACGCATGACGTAAACATAAGTGGTATTAAAATGTAGTAGCGACAGTATGCTAAAAGTCGGCCTTATATACAAGTGACCTTTTGACCTAAGTCTCACGCCACTGTTTAACAATATCGGATTTGCTAATAATTATATCACATGATATGGCATGATTTTACACACTATTAATAACAACGATGATGTTGTTGTTGCACAATATGATGATACGTAATACAATATTAAATTATATTCAACAAGGTCTAAAGGAAAATGAAAAAGTATATATTATACCCAGATTCATTATCTGGGAGATTCGATTTAAGGGTAAATCATTATAGGTATAATTGTAATCAGCAAGGTTGCATGTTCTAGAAACTGTATTACTTTACGCTTGTCATAGTTTATTAGTTTGTGGTAATAGATTTATAATAATTTAATACCAATAGCGTGACACCAGTTAACAAGACTATTGAACGATGACTGAAAGAATATACAATCAGTATTGGAAGATTTACGGGAAAACAGTTTCGAATCATTTTTGAAATTTTTGTATATTAATGGTTAGGTTGCTATGGGCTAATTGAGAATAATAATATTTATTTATTACTAGATGTGTCTCGCGTGCTCCATCCCTGTGGATAGTTGTTTGCAAATAGTGGGACTGTTACCCGTGTAGTCGTGCATAAGATTTGTTTATTTTATAAATATATATTTCCGTCAAGGTATGGTGGGTAATTATGAAATTACCTTGGAATTAAACCTATAGCCTGGTCGGCGATGTACTCTTTCGTTTAAAAAAAAAATCAAGAAAATCGGATGAGTTGTTTCAGAGTACATTTGACACAAAGATTCCATTTTAACATATATATATATAGCGTATATTTAGCACATAAATATATAAATATAGAAGTATAGATATATTTAGATTGTTGAATTTAACTTCTCAAAACAATTCATTTGTACACGCCGATAAAACCACACAAAAGAAAAAAGTCAGGTTACAAGTAGATTGAAACCAAAAGGTTCTGTAGACACTAACGCGATAGGTAACGGGAATACCTGAAATACCCCCTGCAATTATACGAAAGTAGATTAGCTTTGTTTTTATTTTTTATTAACAATAGCGGTACTTTAACCTTCAGCAGACTGTCAGATAAAACAGTAAAAAATTTGATGACGATATGTTGTACGGTGTTGATTTGTATGCGTTACAAAAAATCGGGACATGCTTTTAATATAGATTAGGGTAACACATTGAGGGAGATTCTGATTTGAATTTCAGCGCGAAACAAAATGGACAAACAGTGATGATATCTTCAATCATAACCTTAATACTTAGCCTTATTTTCTTATTTCTTAGCCTTTAGCTGACTCCAGATTTATAATCCCTAATTAGCATCGCTGAAAAGACATATATTTAATTTCATCTTCAATTATATTGTTTTAGATAAGCGCATCCATTTGGCACCATTTTTGGAGCAGCCAAGGTTTAATTGCCTTTTTTTTATTTTACTAAATTTCTTCAAAATTAACAACTAAATTTATATTATTATTTAGTTTATTTTTTTCCTGGACAGATATAGCCACTGTTTAATATTTGACATCAAAATTTCCTACTTTCGGGGTGGATTTCGCTAAAAATTTTTGTCCTAACAGTTACAAACACTACAAAAAAAGAATCAGCCAAATCGGTCGAGCCATTTCTGAGCCAACCCGTGACAAAGATTTCTATTTCGCTTTTATAAAACAGATTATTTTTTTTAATTTGCATATTAAATATTTCATATTTTATTATAATATTAAATATTTCAACGGTACTGCTTCGACATGTACGTCAAGATCGAAACGTAGCGTCTCAATTTCATTCGTTTCTATCAGTCTGAGTCATGATCAGACGAGTACATCCACTTACGTGACGCCATCGCAACTGAAGTAGGCGTGGCCAACATTGGTCACTGACTATTCCCTCAGCTTGTTGGAAGACCAATGATGCATTCAATCACGAATTGCAACGAGAGCAAGAATATGATCTAGACGAGCTGGCTGAAAAAGTCCTAACAAGCATAAACTTCGTCTAAATATTTTCTACCTACCATCATAATATATTTTGAAACAATAAGAAAATCAAATATTAAAAGTGGGTAAGTGGATGTCACTCTTCTGTACAGTAGGTTACAAGTGGTCACTGTATAATGGATTGTATTAAACTTGAATTAAAAGTTATAGTATCATTGTATAAGAAAAACGATTCTGGGAGGAGACGGTTTGTCAGTCTGGAGTTTTTATATTGTTATTTTTTATTTATTATAACATGTTAGCTGAATTAATATAATAATATTATTATATTTTATTCGTTCCTATGGTGTTGAAACAAAACAAAATTGAAAGATTATTATTGTTGGGAAATTTTACTTTTGATATACCAAAGTTACAACTATATAACTATATAACTATCACAAAAGATGCTGTTAAAAAAAAATCGAAGGATTTTTACTGTCCCAAAAGGTTTTTCGGTTTTCAAATTAAAAACATATTGTAAAAACAATACATTTATCATTTCGCAGGCCGGGCAGAATCTAAAAATGTCAAAACATGATTAAATATTCATTATTGATTAATCATATATCTAATACTTAAAAAAAAGCGGGGCAAGTGGATTTCGCTCTTCTGTACAGTAGATTACAAGTGGGTCACTGTATAATGGATTGTATTAAATTTGAATTCAATAATATCCTATCGTTGTATACAAAAAACGATTCTGAAAGGAGACAGTTTTTCAGCCTAGATGTTTTATATTATTATTATATTTTATTGTAGCCTGTAAGTTGAATTAATATTATAAATTACAACAAAATAACTAAAATCGTTATTTTTATTTTTATTCGTTTCTATGGTGAATCGAAGTACTTCTTCTGGTAGGAATTTTGTATACAGGAAAAAAAAATAAAAAAATAAACACCATGTTAAACCACTAGCTTCACACAGATAAGTTATCGAAAAGCCCATCAAGTTTCTTGGTACAATTTTAGCGATTTTTGGTTGGTATTGCCAAGCATTTAACCTGAAAGGCACTATTGGTGTGCTTTTAATAAACGATTTTAGTGTTTGATTGCCTAAAAGCATAGAACAGTATAGAAGCGAAACTCGATCAGCTGATGCCTGATTGGGGTCTTGGTTACCTATGATCTGAAGTCTGAATCTACGGAAAAAATGAAAAAGGTTCCACACGCTAACATGATGTTAGACCCATGGTTACCAATATTATGAACACGGTTCCAAGACTATTGCGGGGTATTCTGCGCGGGGTCGGCTTGTTTACCATTTCCCATTTCATGTATGCCGTCCCCCCCACCCCTGGCGACCGTGTTCAAGACCCGATTCCTACCTAACCTATTCCTACTAAAAGTTCAATCAATGAATCTTCTTCACTTGCTTCACACCATGCACAATACGCTATCCTGTAATTTTAAATTTTGGTTTTTTGGTTGAAGTCATAAAAAAATTAGAAACACCGAATCTCACAATAATTGAAAGCCTAGTAATAGTGGAAAAGCAGCAAATACACTAAATGAAGTTCAAGGAGAATCTGGAGTGATAATAAAAAAATAAATCAAATGACGTACTAGCAAAAAATGTTGGTTTACAAAACATAAAAACTATTAGACATATTCTTCTAAATACAAATGAAAACCCAGCAATGGATATTGAATTTGCACCATCTGGTATATCAAATATGAAATATGCCTCAAAACCTCGGTTGACGGAATGCTCTATCAACTGATACAAATCAATTTTAAGACCTAACTGCCGCACATCTAAATTTCAAAATCTCAATATGTTCGTTGTTTCAAACTGTTTCGAAGACGACTGCAATGAAGATGAATAAATTAAATTACAAAAAATGTTAGGTATGTGAAATTATATCAGCATTCTATATCTATATTACTTTTTTTAATGATTACGAATTAATTAAAAATACACATTTTTGTTGTTAAATATTTCATGATTTTTAATACATATTTTAGCAAAAATAACAACATAAATATTTACATAGGTATATTTACTTTTTTTTTACATAAAAATCCGCTCCCTGGTGATGAGAGTAAGATCACCTGATTTTAAGACAGGTGTAAGACGGCTAATTTTTCAAACAGATGAAAAATTCCCATCCGTGAGAGATTTGTTAAAACCATTGCAAAGTGGGTAACAGAGTACCTCACGACATTTGAAGAGTAAAGAAGCTAGAATATCATCAGATCCCAACCCATGGACATTAGATAGGGTTTTAAGAGGAGTAGATATTTACTCAGAAGAGATAGGTAATGAAGATGGCAAGAAGGAGAACTGCTGGATTTTAATATTCATAAGAGCAGGAATTGAAGCAAAAGATGATGGTTTATTAGTGTAGGAGAAAAAAGAAGAATATAGATCTGCTACCTACCTTAGAACTAAAAATGGAAATATCATTAAAATATGCTTGATTAGGGATCAAGGAAGCCTTACGTCTATACTTTATGAAAGACCAAAATTCAAGGGAATTAGAAGTAAGTGGAGTCTGAGTTATATTAATGTGAGCTCATAAACATTATTCGGATACAGCCTTACATTGAGAATGTAAATAGGAGAAAGTTTTGTAATCATGTAATGATCCAGTTATTTTTAATTTTTAATTATACAATAAAATAATTGTCTAGTTAAATTATTTAAAAGTTACACAAACTTCGATTTCTTCAATTTTTTTTCTCTTAATGTCGATAAAAAATGTCTTTTCATTCAAAAAGTTTATAATCACGACATAGTAATTATAAAAAAATGATTTTTGGTGAGTGTTTATGTATAGACTTTTGTCAAAACCGTTAACATTTGCAAATTATTTTGTAGTCAAAGATCTTTTAAAAATATACACACTTGATTTCATTTACACCAGTCTATATAATATTTCTTTCAAGATAATTAGTTATGTGTAATTCATATTCTACTGTTAAACTATATGTTAATACAATATTCTAATTAGGTACATTGTGACTGTCAAAAATATTATTTTTAGGATAAATCTTAAAGGTAAGTCACTTAAAAAATGTGTTCAAAGAGTCTAGTTCAGGTTCCACGGGAACTTAATAAAATTATAATGATAATACGAACTACTGCTGCAATTTAGCTTTGACATTTTGTGTCAATATGCTCATATACTATCGTTTGCTTATATGTAAATTATATAATATGCATTACTAATAGGTAATTAAAAAATAACAGAGTATGAAATAAAATGTTATCTCGCAGTAGAACAATTAAATTTCAAATGTTTATATAAATTACATAATGATATGATAACATTTTTTTTTTTGATTAGATTAGATTAAAATATAGCATTTACAATCTGTAATATTTATATACATACAGTAAGTAAATTTGATAGCTAATATAAGGGACATAAAATGCAATGACGTGAGGAGGGTGGCCAAACAGTGTGGATACCCTCTAACTTTGGGTATTTTAATAAGTTACATAATATTTTATATTTAAATAAGAAATGTATTTTTAACGTCTATAATAATATACCTTTACTATATGTTTGGGATATTGAACCTGTTTAAAGAATAATATTTCACAAATTTAATATTTACATCACCATAATAATTAATTTTTCAATTTATCACTGATATTCTATCCCGGATCTCTTAAAAAATTTGAGGCAAGATTTTACTTTGGATTCTATGTACATTTAATAGAATTACAATGATCTTCAAAACTATTGCATTCTAATATAGGTAGATTTGTTGTATTTTACCTATGATTAAAACTCGCAGAATCAAATTTTAAATAACTAAAAATTTAAAATTAATAGAGGATAGAATAATAGAAATAACCGTAGTAAAACTTTAAAATTTAAAATTTTATTTACGTGGAACTTAAATTTTTAACTACAAAATAATTGTTAAATTATAAATTCGATAAATATTGATAAATGTTGAAGATAGGTTAATGGGAAATTTATCAGTAGACCATTAATATTTAAAATGTTGTAAAACATTAATATGTAGGAGAAAACGAAATTTATTAGTTACAATGTTAGCATCTTACAAAGTTCTGAGGCAGTCCATAGTTATAACTATTTGATTCAGTTGTAAAAGATTTTAGATAATTTATAAATATACATAAATAAATAATAATCATATACTTGCCAACACCATTCTCAATTGTTGCTGCAACAATTTAAAAAAATATTTTTTTATTAATTTTATATTGACATCAACAACAACAAAAAAGTTGGGTAAGTGGATTTCACTCTTCTGTACAGTAGGTTACAAGTGGGCCACTGTAATGGATGGTGTTAAATTTGAATTCAATGATATAATATCATTGTATAAGAAAAACGATTCTGAGCGAAAACAGTCAGTAAGCCTATGATATTACCAAGAATATTTGAAGATATTATTGTGAATAAAGTAATTTATATATAACTTATTTACGTGGAACTTTGTTTCAAATTTTTAACTACAAAATAATTATTAAATTTTAAATTTGATTAATTTTATCGAAATTCAAACTTTAAATGCTTTTAATAAAAAATTATGACTATGTATTTTTAATATTATTCAACTGATATTGTAACAATATATCGGAGCTTTGCATTAATTTTTCACGCTTTTTTATCAAACAAAAAAAATTTTATTAATATTTATAGAAAAAAAAACTAAAAAAATAGAAAACTATCAATGTCCATAAACAGCTCAAAAAAGTCAAATTATTTTCAAAACTGTATGGCTCTTAGAAAATGCTAATATAAATATTTAGTGCAGTTTTCTAGTATCCACAGTCATTCGTTTTTAATTACAATAAAATTAGAAAACCGTTACTAGAGAAATCTAGTGAATATCAAATGTTGTAAAAATATGAATTTAAAACGCTCATAAAAATTTAATATGATTTGCTTGTAGACATTTTTTTTTTTGATAAAGGTAGACAAACTCATAGGTAATCTTATATTTTATTTTCAAATCTTAGATTTAAAAAGAAGAATTTTTATGAATTCTCAACTAAAAATAATTTGCTTATTTTCGCGTACTATTGTTATGGTGTGGTAGATAATGCTAATATAAACATTCAGTCAAAATGTCATATACCTACGGTCATTTTTTTAGAGTTGCACCAAAAACCAAAATCGATTTTCTCGAAAACAGATTTTGCGTAAAAATTCCCGTTTTTCCTTAATTTTTCTTTTGTTTTTCACGTCGCCTTTGAAAACTATAGTGAAATTTTTACTTTTGGCCCCCCAAAGTACCAACTTGATTCACTTTCTTATCAGAAAATTTACTGTTGAAGAAAATCCAAGCACTTCAACTACCCTAAAAGGTGATGACAGGCACAAAAAAAAATTTTTAAAAAAACACACATCATTGAAAATCAATATATTTATTTCTTCGCTCAGAATCTAAAATATTTTTAAAGTATAATAAATCACTTTATACATTTAATGAAATCTTAAATATATGCCTTGCGAAAATCAATAAAAATAAAATAAAAGCCATGATAGTTAGTAAAGAAAGCTGTGCACCTACCGTTAACAACTTGATTATCAAAAAATTAATCAACTACAATTATACAAATATTAAAGAGTAGGTACATGAATCAATGACACCAGATGATCAGTAGAAATTAAATATCGTATAGTGAATGCAAAAAGAATGTCCGCCCAGACATGACAACTACTCACGAATAATAATCTTAGTTTAAGGATATGGAAAAACTTTGCAAAAGTTACCTAAGTATGGAGTATTCGGTTGTATAGTAAAAACAAAAAAACAGTTAGAGGCAATGGAAATATGGACCTGGAGAAGACTACTCCATACTAGCTGGATTGAAAAAAAAAGTAATGGACATTTTCCAAACAATAAGGGAAATTAGAATACTACTATCTAGTATTAGATCGAGGAGTGCTAATCTTATAGGACACCTAATAAAATAGGCGGATCCATTTTCCTCCACATTATTTTAGACTGATATTATGTCTATTTTCCTACAATATTTTAGCCAGTGTTGAAGTATTACATTTCGTATTATAAAGATTGAGTAAGGCTAGGATCCAGAGCTTGCAAACGTTATACTAACGTTATATTTTACAAATCCGATTGAAATTTGTAAACGTAATTATAATGGAAAGCGATAATAAAAATAATTAAATACCACAAAACAAAACATAACAATAAATTAACAAAATATATTATCTATACGACTTTATAAAATGAAATCGGATTTTTTAATTATTTGGGACGAAGCGACAATGTCCCAAAAAACTTCAATTGAAGATTTAGATAGAACGATGTGAGACTTGCGTAATAATAATAGTCCCATGGGTGGCTGCACAGTGTTGTTCTCTGGAGACTTCCGTCAGATATTGCCTGTGATTGCAAGAGAGACAAGAGCTGATGAAGTCAACGAGTCTTTGAAAATATCCTACTTAGTATAAAAATATAAGAGCTTAAAACTAATATGAGAGTGCTATGTACCGGTCAAGATAATATAAATTTTGTCAAAGATTTACTTTTAATAGGCAATGGCGAATTTTAAGCAACGAATGATAAATTAAATATTAAAATTTTCTGTAATTCAGAACCCACTATAACAAAATTGATTCAAAACGTGTACCCGAACATTCAAATTATATCTTCTAAATCACTGAAATGGTTTCAAGAAAGGGCAATTTTGTCACCGATAAACAGTGTTCGGCCTTATATAGATGAATATCTAGATAATTATTTGTTCATCTTTTATCTTCTCTAGATAAATAGTTACAAGATATCTAAACGTTCATCTTAGATCATTTATTTACTAATCTAAATAAATTCATCTAGATACATTTATAGATTCTGAGCGAAGTGATGAATGAATTGATTTTACAATGATGTGTTTTTTTATATTCTTTTTGTGTCCGTCATCACCTTTTAGGATAGTAAAAGTGCTTGGATTTTCTTCAATAGTTACTTTTCTGATAAGAAGATGAATCTAGATGGTATTTTGGGGGGAAAAAACGGGAATTTTTACTGTTTTCGAATAATCGATTGCGGTTTTTGGTGCAACTCAAAAACAAATGAACGTATATACTTGAAAATTTCACTGAATATTTATATTAGCATTTTCTATACACGACAAAATTTTGAAAATAATTTGACTCTTTTTGAGATGTTTACGGATATTTTCAGTTTCCATTTCTTTTAGTTTTTTTTCTATAAATATCAATAAAATTTTATTTGTTAGTTAAAAAAACGTGAAAATTTAATATAGAGCTCCTAATATATCGTTACAATAGCAGTTGAAAAATATTAAAAATACATAGGCACAATTTTTTTTTTTATAAGCATTTAAAGTTCAAATTTTGACAAAATTTATCAAATTTAGAATTTAATAATTATTTTTTAATTAAAATTCTGAAACAAGGTTCCACGTAAATAGGTTATTAAATTACTTCATGCATAGTAACATCAGAGTCTGACTGACCGTTTTCGCTCAGAATCGTTTTCAAATTTAACACCATCCATTACAGTAATCCACTTGTAACCTACTGTACAGCAGAGCGACATCCACTTACCCACCTTTTTTATTGATAAAAATCGCGAAATTGTACAAACAAATTTCAAATATTTATGCAGATTCTCAAACCAAGTTTATGGCTTATAAATAATGTAATTATTTTTATTTATGTCTTTATTATTATTATGTTCCTAGTGTCCAACTAACATATATCTAAATTTAAAACCCATTTAAAAAAAAATTGTATCTTTTTTATTGTAGGAAGAATCAATAGATGAAAGAAAGAGGAATACCGAAGACTTTCATAGGATATACGGTTGAAATGGTTGAATTTAACGGGTACCTACATAATATTATGAAGGCTGATGAATAAAATAAAGAAGAATGGATGTTGATTAGATAAATAGATCATTAATTAATGAAAAAGAAAAAATGAAGCATTACAAAAAGCGGGCAAGTAAGTAAAGGTGTCCATTATTTATTATCGACAATCGTTAAAAAATACTAATAAATATCCAAATTTTCTTACGCCTATAAATAGCTCAACATTTGTAAACAAATAGGTATTTGTTAGTTTAGTAATAATAATAAACTTACGTATAATGGTTGTAATTCCTATTTAAAAAAATGTTAAATTACAAATTTAATATTGACATAAACACAGTTTGATTTTTAGTAACCAATAATATACTAAACATTACAAATATTCATAATAGAACTTTTATAATAAAGGTTGTTCAATATTTTATTTATTTAAAGTTTAAACACCCCATAGGGGTAAAGAGTTCAATTATAGTTTTCCAATAGATTAAACATCGTGGAGCTTAATATTGAATATTCAAACAAAGATAAAGTAGTTCTAAAAAAGCAACAAATATATATCATACAATAAAGACCAACATGTAGGTACTAATATTCATGTTCAATATAATATTTTTTTTAAATTTAAGTTGTGAATCAAAAGAAAAATCAAAGTTAGGTACATTATTACAAGCATCTAAATGGCGATACTTTTGACTATGGATGGACTACCAAAATCAATATATGCAGAAAACACATGACGTGTCCATTAAATTCTTTTCTAATTGCTATTTCATCTATCATCAATAAATACACAAGTCTATCAATTCTCTAAACCCATTTTACTATGTTTTAAAGAATAACTAAAGCTTCTTTACTGAATCCAGGGTAAAAGTCAACACGACATACTATTTTTGAATAGTTCATAGATAAAGAAGTGCATTATTAATTATAGGGCTCAAATAAACAAGATAGCTGGGAAGAGGCACCATAAAATCAAATGATACATGTTAATGTTGACATTGAGCACGTAAGGTTTACCTAGGACGAGGTTCAGTGTATATGGCATACCATTCGATTCCACAACACTCATTTTGTGAACTGTTCTGAAGGATTTTGCACCGAATTCGTATACATTTTAACAAATAACTTATAGTGGGAAGATCCTAGGACAGCCAACTAATTAAGTCACCGTTAAAATGTGGTAGCAGAATTTTCGGTAAGTTGATGTGAGAACCTGATTTAGGTACCGTTTCCGATTTACAGCAAACCACCGCCTGAGTCACGGCTCGTATACAATAATATTGTTAAGTGACATCGGTTTCAATATCACTATGTTCGCTCTTTAAAGGCATTAAAAACTTTAAAGCCCCAGAAAACAAAACAAAATATATGGGAATTACTAGGAACACAACAGCAAAATGTAATACTCTTATCTAAGAGCTTACTTTCAAGTAGGTGGGCATCTTTAAGTACACCGGAGCCAATATAAATGGAAAAAAAATATATCCATAACAAAATTAAAATACGGAAAACAGATATTACTTCTCAATAAGGTAATATTTTCCCCAAGTTACTGTCTAAAATAAAAAATTATCAAGACATGTTATTCTGCATATTCGACGCGCACTCAAAACTATTTAACATCTAAACCTTGTTAATTTTGGCAATTTATTAAAAATATAAACAAATACCGTCGGTAATGCAACGAGGGAATAAATACTTTAATAACAAATGAGGTATCGCCAATTTATTTTGTGAATATTTTTTTTCAGTTTTTACATAACTAAATATTATTAACGAAGATTGTTTTCAAGACCTGAACGAGATTATGGATCTATCAAACTGCATCATATCAATATCATACGTATTTTATGGACTTTTTAATATTATTCTTAACCCTACCTATGATCTGGACTTAATTCCACCATTATTTCTTTAAATGTGTCATTGCTTCCTAACCATACCTATCCACTATTTATTCAACCTTTCATTGTACTCTGGGATTTTCCTTGGATAACCACTTTATTTAATATCGCTGCAGCTTCATCTGATGTACCCCATGGTGGGCATTTATTTCCACTCTTGTTCATTATATTCATCAACAAAATTGGAGCTACCTTCAAATTTCGTAAATAACTATTATTTTCAGACGATTTAAAGATCTTTCTACAAATAAATTTGATTAATGATTTGACTCTTTTGCTCATCGCCATTTAGATGAATGTGACAATGTAGCAAATTTCAATTTTTTTTTGATTCATAAGTTATATTTAAAAAAATTATATTGAATAACCAAACTAAATTAACTATTTTGTATTTTATATGTATAACTAACAAACAATAGTATATAAGTTTGTTTTGGATAGCTTCACATATTTTTTTTTTATAAATTTCTTTTCATTTTTGTAATGTACTATTTGCAATATTATATCAAAGTTTATATTTATATAGTAGCTGTTCTGCCAGACGTTCTTCATGCACATGATTTGTATTTTTAATAAATATATTTGTACACAATTTATATACCATATATCTTCTAATTTATTATAATATAATTTATCCTGACATTTCGTTGCCCATAAAAAATGTTAATGTATTTTTTTAATTAATTTACTCTACGTAACCCACTTAAATTATGTTTGTTTATAATGACTAGTCATACTTCATGGATGCCATGGTTTTCATTGTTAACACTATCAAAACAAAATAATTGGAACAGCTCTAATTCCATGAACTGTAAGAACAAAGCACTCGGTGTGGATAACGCTACTTACATATTTATATGATGAAAATATGTGGGAAAAACTATATTTACTTAGTACAATGTTAATATTCTATAATTTTGAAATGTTTGATTCCATTCCTTGTTATAACCATATACTATTTTATCAAATTATATAATATATTTTAATTGAATCAAAATGGTATTCGTGTTGTTTATAACATAATTATTGTAAGTACTTGCTTTCACATTTTTTAGTTATTTCTTCTGTAAGAATAAAAAATATTTTACAAATTAGATACCTACAGAATGATATTAACCCAATTAACCACAACTATACAATCATATAAAGATAAAACAATAATAATTTTAACAGTATAAATGCATGCCTAAGAACATTTATAGTAAATTTTCTTCAAAATAATGTGGTATTTTTGTAGTATATTATTGATACACTGTTTAATACATGATACAATTATATAGTTTAAATAACACATGCTGGAATAGGAAAAAAAGAAAGTTGCTTAATTAATGTGATTATATTGCAAAAGTCACATGTGTTATCACGATGTCTCTTATCACAGCATTACATAATAATATTATTACATGATCTATATTATATTACAGTATTATGTATTTGTTTGATGATTTTTTATATTTCCCTGGAACCTAATTGTAGGGTAGACGATGATTTCGAAGAACCATTCGATAGATTGAACTTGTAGTAAGCTTATTTACCGAAAAGATTGAAGGCGTCGAGGGTAGACAATTAAAATTGCATGTAGGATTAACGCTTCATACAAAGACCATATGACAGCACCTAATTCCAATATATGGGCAATTCAACAAGCAGCCCAAAGATGTGATGGTGCGTAGCAATGACGCGACAAGGACATGTACCAAAACGCGAAGATATAAAAGACAAGCTATTTAATGGGAAATAGGATTGTGCAGTTTAATTTTACAGGGTGGGGGTCTCTGTCGTCGGATCGGTCCAATTGTTACGATATCGATTGAACAATCCAAAATTTCCTAGAACCAGTGACTTAGGTGAGGGCAGATGGTTGGTCGATTCACAGCGTATTGCACCTGGACGACTTGGGCGGCCTCTCACATAACGGACAATAGTTGCTGGCGGAATTACGATAACGGAGACTGATGCCAATAATTAAGCCGATGATGTCGCAATTATCACCGTTAACTTAATTCTTATTGACTATAATTAATCCGGACTATAATACAGAAACAAATAAATAAATACTCACCGAATTGTAAGCTATATAATATGATTTATTGGTAGTCGTTGCATAATAATTATGTTGAAAGTAACGCTGGACGGACTAATGACTTTAGTATTAGTATAAATGAATAACAACTCGACAATATGATTATGTATAAGTATAATATATAATAACGTACAACTGGACAATTTAACTGTAACAGTACACACAGACCGTATACGCACTGTACGATGGTGGCTGTGCAAGTAAGTATTACATACTACAAAGGTCCTATATATATGCACCACCGAGGTCGTGTTACATCCGTAAAGAGAGTGGGTCGTACACTCGTACAACTACTTACTAAAATGCACACACGTGCCAAGGTTGACTACTAGTATTAATTGTATATTTCAACAAATTACAATCTGCATATTCATTCGCGAAACCAGAGAAATGGTTATCGTGTCATATTACTGATGAAATAATCATAAAAAGTGTAACATGAAAATAATTTAAACGAAACGGGAGCTGCTTTAATAGCAAGCATGAACAGAACACAAACAAACAATAATACGAACTCTTTTTAGGTTATGTCGACAACGTAAAAAAGGAAACAAAATAAAATATAAATTATGGCGTTATTTACATTGATGTAGCAAAGACATAAGAATTACTTTTGTATGGAATGAATCATGTATATAATGCACTTGATGAGAGGGTAAAGAGCGGGGAGATAAGAGTTGTCCATTGTGCGTGCTACGCGTTATCGCCGCTACAAATGTGGTGACGGAAATTCTGACAACAGTTAGTGGCATGAACACTAATTTTATTATTGTACAATAATTAATGCAAGTGAGGAGGAAGTAAAATTATTTCCACCTTAGTTGTAATATGACACACGAAGACAAGGGTAATATTTGTGCGTTATTCACTTAAGTTTAATATATAAACCTATATCAGGTTCCCTAAAAACTTAATAAAATTAAAATTATTTTACAAACTATTGCGTACTGTATCCCATGTCATACAAGTATATGTAAATTAAAGTTGTTTTATTAGTTAATTTAATTATAAGAATACAAAAATATTGTGAATTTATGATATAATTTAAAGCACATGCTGGTTTAAAGCAAAATAATTAATAAATGTTGATTTGGTATCAGTGATAACCTATGGAGGAATATATAATTGATCCATCCATGTCACAACTATAGCAGAAAGAACTAGGTACTAAGATGAGTGATTATCGTAGAATTACATTAATAAAATAATATATTAAACGACTTGCATAGTTTGTTTGCCAATGAGGCAAGACATTATAAACCGTTTTGTATTTTATGTCAACCATCTGTATGTTTATTTTTTACGTTGCATCTTTATGTAGAATTATGTATCTTTATTTTTTATCTTTATGTTGCATCTTTCTATATCAAAAACTACTAAACGCCGAGATACAACGTTATTTAAGGCAGCAGATTTAAAATTATTATAAAGAGTTAATTATTTGATTCGATCAACTTGTACTTGAAATAGTTCTGTTTAAAAACCGCAAATCTAGAACTTAAGCTATATTATTTTTAAAAATAACTTTCCTATCACAACTTATGAGCTTAAAAGTTTTTTATATAAAATCGATAATCTTACTTTCACATTCTAAAGGTAATATACAATTGTAAATTAAACAAATATTTTTATAAACGTATTAAATTTAACCATATATTTTAGTTAGGGATTTCACATTTCCTGAAATTGGACCTTTTGCTCTGCTATTATTTGCTGTCTCGTTCCTTGTAAATTAATTTTCATTAACATACTAACGCCCTTATTACATCCTAGGTCACGTCTCCTCATAATATAACCGTAACAACTCAACCTGTCTTCTCTAAACGTTAGATTACGTCCGCCAAGTTGGCACCGGCACTTAGTGCTACAACTTCAAACAATACATCAGTAATTTGCTACGAATTTGCTACATTTTGCTACGCTATTTTCAGAATTTGCTACTAGCTTGTTTTTGCTACAGGTCGGAAACAAACATGCGAATGCTATCTTGACGGTAGCACCGGCACTTTCATCAATTGCCTCAAAATTGGTATCCACAAATTGCTACGAATTTGCTACATTTTGCTACGCTATTTTCAGAATTTGTTACAGTCTGGTTTTCTCGGAATTCCAGAAAATAGAAATTTAGGTTTATACCCTATATGGACTATAGTATAGAAAACAACAATTTGTAAGAAGTGCGGTGATAAAAGTTTCTTAAGGTTCTTGTAACATAGAACAGTAGAAAATTATGAATTTTAGTTATCACAAGCATTGTGATTAGCCTTGTAGCACATGAATTTAATAATTATAAATTATAAAAATGCAAAGCTTAATTTTTGACTTTTGGTTATTATAATAATTACTATAGACTTGAAAGGAAAATTATTGAGTAATTTAAAATAAATAAAACACATCATAAACAACCATGAATAAACTTGTAAAAAGTTAATACATACAATTAGATATATCAATACAATATTATCCAGAATTCTGAAAAAATTAGACTGTAAACGCGCGCGTGGTTCCGGGAAAACCAGATTGTTGCAAATTATAAAAATAACGTAGCAAAATGTGGCAAATTTATAGGAAAATGTTGATACCAATTTTAGAGTTTTTGAAGAATGTGCCGGTGCTGAGAAATTTTTCACTTTCAGAATTCCAAGAAAACCAGACTGTGGAAAATTCTGAAATTAGCGAAGCAAAATGTAGCAAATTCGTAGGAAAATTTTTATACCAATTTTGGAGTTTTTTGAGAATGTGCCGTTGCTGGGGGATTTTCCATTTTTCAGGATTCCAGGAAAACAAGACTGTAGAAAATTCTGAAAAAAGCGTAGCAAAATAAAGCAAAATCATAGGAAAATGTTGATATCAATTCAGTGGTTTTTAGAAAATGTGCCAGTGCTGGGAAATTTCCCATTTTCCGGTAAAACCAGACTGTAGCAAACACTGAAAATAGCGTAGCAAAATGCAGCAAATTCATTGGAAAATTTTGATACCAATTTCGTGGTTTTTGGAGAATGTGCCGGTGCTGGAAATTTTTCCATTTTCCGGGATCCCGGGAAAATCAGACTGTAGCAAATTCTGAAAATAGCGTAGCAAAATAAAGCAAAATCATAGGAAAATGTTGATATCAATTCAGTGGTTTTTAGAAAATGTGCCAATGCTGGGAAATTTCCCATTTTCCGGGAAAACCAGACTGTAGCAAATTCTGAAAATAGCGTACCAAAATGTAGCAAATTCGTAGCAATTTGTGGATATCAATTTTGAGGCGATTGGTGAAAGTGCCGGTGCTACTGTCAAGATAGCACTCGCATGTTTGTTTCCGACCTGTAGCAAAATCAAGCTATTAGCAAATTCTGAAAATACCGTAGCAAAATCTAGCAAATTCGTAGCAAATTACTGATGTATTGTTCGAGGTTGTAGCACTAAGTGCCGGTGCCAACTTGACGGACGTCTTCTCTAATTTTATCTAAAATGTATGCCATGCAAGCCATGTTTCCTTTAATGAGTTATTTTTTATTCTCTCACCCCTAGTTATTCGTCCTTTGCATTCTTTTTACTCCTACAGTAAACTTCTCTTCAATCATATTATGTCATTGTCCGACATTCCGATTCATACAAAATGACCAGCCCCACGAATCGTTTATAAAATCTTTTAATCTTAACGGAATTATCTTGGCCATTGTCACACAAAATATCCGATACTTTCCTTCCCATCATCCATTGAAAAATAAAAGTATTTATGTCGTCACATTTAAAACCACATTTCTTGGCAAACAAAACGTGATGGCACAAATGCAGTCGCAACCTCTTTCGCGCTGTTTGCGGACATTTCATTTTTATCCACCTGATATCAAATTTTAGGTTCTATATAATATATAGATTATAATAATATTATATAGTATACCTAATATATTTGTATATGTACTGTAGTCGAAATAAGTTTTCTTCAAATTTTTCCCTGATGAAGTGGTATCTGACATCGATGTGTTTAGTCCTTTTGTGAAACTCTGGATTTTTCACTAGTCGTATTGCACTTTGGTTGTCCACGTATAATGTTGGTTGATCGTACTGTATATCATTGCTGATTTCCTTGACTAATCTGTTGATCCAAACCAAACCTTTGACTGTTTCACATGCCGCGATATATTCAGCTTCTGTGGAACTGAGTGTCACTATGGATTGCCGCTGGGCTTGCCATGACACCGTAGATAGCCCTATCATGAACAGATGACCTGAAGTTGACCGTCTTGTCTCTAAGTCCCCTGCATAATCAGAATCTGAATACACACTTAAACACAGATTCACGTTAGATTTATAATATAGACCAAAGTTTGTTGTTCCTTTTACGTATCGAATTATACGTTTAACCATAGTCCAATGTACCGACGTTGGATTATTTAAAAACCTACTGACATAGTTTACAGCGAATGCTATATCTGGTCTCGTGACTTGTGATAGAAATAATAAATTTCCCACAGCTTGCCTGTATAGAAAGTGATTATCACTCGTTGTAAAATTATGTTCTACACCATGTGACCTATCAATCGGTATAGATAACTCCTTCGAATCTAATAAATTAAATTTGCTAATAAGTTTATTGGCATAATTTAATTGGTGTAAATGTATCGATCCATCTGTATACCTAATTATTTCCATACCTAGAAAATAATCTAGATTACCTTGTGTTATCTCAAATTGTTGTTCAAGACCTTGTAATAACATATTTGTTTTTATTATGCTACTAGACGCTATCAGTCCATCGTCAACAAAAATAGCTAAAATTGATGTTTCATTATTATTATGATTAAAATAAATACACGAGTCCGAAGTACTCTGTTCTAGATTAAATTCTAACAGAAATTCCTTAAACCTGGAATTCCAACACCTTGGCGATTGTTTTAGTCCATACAAACTTCTGTTTAGTTTGCATACCCGTTCTGTTGAATCTCCAAATCCTATTGGTTGGCTCATGTAAATATCTTCTTCTAATTTACCATACAAAAATGCCGTTTTTATGTCAAACTGCCTCAGCTCATAATTTTCAGCTGCTGCGATGGCTAAAATTGTCCTGATTGATTCATACCGTACAACTGGCGAAAATGTTTCCGTGTAATCAATACCGTATTTTTGTCTTGATCCATTAACAACTAAACGACCCTTGAATTGATCATTATGTTTAATTTTAAACACCCAAGAATTATTTAACACATTGACCCCGACTGGTTTTGATACCAAAATCCATGTGTTGTTTTGATGTAACGAGTTCAATTCTTCATTCATGGCCTGTTTCCATTTATCTGATTGTTCACAAGTAATTGCATCATTATAATTAATTGGTTCAGTTATAAACGATGTACATGCATATCTACTTGGTTTATTTATATGTTCACGGTTTCTTAGATTATATGTGCTTACCAACTCCTCTTTATTGTCTAGATTAGTTTCATTAGTAATTTCACTTAAACTGTGTTGTATTTCTTCACGTTCATTTTCATTTATTGAAACCTCGTTATCAATTATTTCTTTTTTAAAAATATCTTCTCTACTTACGCTAATTTTGTTTGTTTCCGGGTACCATATTCTATATCCTTTTACATTTTCTACATACCCGACAAATATTCCATTTTCGCTTTTAGGGTCCCATTTTTGTCGTTTTTGTTTTGGTATATGTGTAAAGACATTTGTACCAAAAACTCTTAAATTTTTTATTTCCGGTTCTTTTCTAAAATAGATTTCAAACGGGGTTTTGTCTTTAATTGAACTTGCACCTGTTCAGTTAATGTATAGACAGCCGTATTAACACTTTCGGCCCAAAGTGTTTTATTTAAATTTTTCGTATGTAACATAGTCCTTGCGGCTTCTACTATCGTCCAGTTATCTCGTTCAATCTTCCCGTTTTGTTCCGGTGTGTATGCAACTGTTGTTTGATGACTTATCCCATATTTCTGTAAAATACTAGTTATTTCTTTATTATCGAATTCTAAGCCATTATCTGTTCGCAATACTTTGACCTTAAAGCCAGTATCAGTTTTTATTTTATGTATCACATTTTCAATTAAATCTTTCACTTCACTTTTATGTTTTATAAAATGTACTATTCTGTAATGTGAATAATCGTCTTTAATTAAAAAAAATATTTTGAACCTCCAATAGAATTGGTTTGCATCGGTCCAAATAAGTCTGCATGTATTATTTCCCCTACAGCTGTGGTGTACGTAATACTAGACTTAAACGTTTGTTTGTGTTGTTTACCAATTATGCACGCATCACAGAAAAAATGATTTTTGTTATCTGAGACTTTTATATTATGTTTTTCTAATATATAATTAATATACTTTATATTTTGGTTACTCAACCTTTCATGCCATAATTGTAATGTGTCCTTGATAATAATATTTGCCCGTGGTTCTTCTTTATCGAGCGTAATGACTTTGAACTCTAATTTAAATAGTTTTCTTTGTCACTCACCTGTACAGACTATTTGTCCGTTTCTTAAGAAAGTACACTTATTTTTATCTGATAAAAGTGTTAAACCTTTATCTAACGCTGTACAACACGAGAATAAATTGTATTTTAATTTCGGCACATACAGTACGTCTAATAAATAATTATTATTCCATTTATTGTTGGCAAATGATAATATTTTTATATTAACTTTTCCTTTTGCTAACAAAATTAAACCGTCGCCTATTCTTACTTGAATTGGTTCGTTAAATAATACGTAGTTATAAAACCAATTTATTTTACCGCACATATGATCGGATGCTCCTGAGTCAAGTAACCAACTTTCCTCAATGTCGTTTGTACTGCTAGTTCCGGTAATAAATGCACTGCCATCATTACTTTTACTTGTTTCTCCGTGTGTTTTCTTATTTTCTTGATTCCTCAAGTATTTTCTGCATTGACTTTTCCAATGCTCTGGTAATTTACAAAAATAACAATTACCTGGTTTTCTGGTAGCTTTATTTTTATTTCCAGATTTTCAATCCCTCTTTGGATTATTTGCCGTTAGCGCTATTGATTTTTGATTTTCCATCACTGTCAAGTTTCTTTGTTGTACCCTTGATTCTTCAATTGATAATTTACTTGTTAAATTATTAATTGTTTTATCACCTGCTGGGATAGAGTCCCAAGCACTGTAAAAATGATAATATACATCAGGTAAAGTCATTAATATTTTTGTCATGACCATATTGTCCGTTACTGGTTCCCCTGATTGCTTCAGTTTCATTCCCAAATTTGCTACTTTGGAAATATGAGTCGACATATCGTCAGTCGCCTCCATTGAATAACTGAACAATTTCTGTTGAAGCAAATGTATACTTGCTTCGGATTTTTGTTCATAAATAGCAAGAAGTTTTTCCCACATATCACGCGCATTTTCGCAATTAATCAAATTCTGTAATGGACCATTGTCCACTGAAGTTACAATTAGTTTTTTACACTTACCGTCAGCTCTACTCCAGTCAACAGTTAACCTTTGCCATCTAGCTCTTGCTTCTTCATCAGTTTCTTTTTCTATCTTAGTTATTTTAGAACTAGGCTTTTTCCACTCTCCTGTTATTATTGACGTTAATTCAAATGAGTTGAAAATTACCTTCATTTGAAATTTCCATAACGGCCAATTTTCCACATTAGATAATTTTGTTATTTTCACTGAATCGTCCATCTTGACTTTTCCTGTTTATAAAACTTTGAAGAATAACAAAAATTACTTGTATAGAGAGTAGTTTCTTTGAAGTCCAAGTTTATCCAGATAATGTGTCTGGGCCCATAACCTGTTGAGTTTAGGATTATGTTTGTAGATCGATCTGGACAAAAATGACTACACTGCTTTTAGTAATAAGTAACATTTACTAAACGCATGACGTACACATAAGTAATATTAAAATGTAGTAGCGACAGTATGCTAAAAGTCGGCCTTATATACAAGTGACCTATTGACCTAAGTCTCACGCCACTGTTTAACAATATCCGATTTGCTAATAATTATATCCCATGATATGGCGTGATTTTGCACACTATTAATAACATCGATGATGTTGTTGTTGCACAATATGATGATACGTAATACAATATTAAATTATACTCAACAATAATAATCGATGAGTTTTTAGATTCTGAGCGATGCGATGAATGTATTGATTTTACAATTATGATTTATATACATAATTTTTAAATCATAAGTTCTCAGACCATCTTCGCCCAAAATCGTTTTCGTTTATATCATTGAATAAAAATGTATCCCTTTATACACTACCTACAATACTGCATAATATCACTGCCCACTTGACGTTTTTTTTTTTTTTAATAATTGAAAAAAACAATTGTAATAATTACAATGTTATGTCAAAAGTAGTTGATAAAAATAATAAAGTTATTATATGCTATACTTTATTTAAAACTATTATCTCTTATAGAAATTTGAATAACTTGTATGATTAATATTTTTTTTGTTATAAGTTTGATATAATTTTAAATATTTCTAGATAAATAGTATTTAGATACATTAGTTTCAGAATCAAGACAAATTATTATTTTTACACAATTATATTATATGCACATATTGTTTTGGAAATTATTAATATTCCAAACGACCAATTTACAAAATGTCCGATTTCAGACAACCGATTTTACCACGACAAATTGACTGTACCCTCCAAATCCCTCCACCCCCTCTTCCAAACAAAGAATCCATAGATTCTAAGTAGATACTTGAACCTATTCACACACACTGACAAACTAAATCTCCACACATCTTCATCAAATGCCTAATCCTGATAATTTTTCGACTATATTCTCCAAATTCATACATATTCATATCTGTTTAACTACTACTTAATTCCTTCCCGGTCCCCTTGTACCTATGACTGTTCGCCATCACCACTCTTCAAATCTATAAACAACTTCTTCCATGCTTGTATTTTTCCAAAAATACAGTATTTTCTGCCAACATAAACAGCACCATGATAGCGCCTCACCCTTATATAATTCTTTATCTCGTTCATTAATCAAAATCCGGATTAAGATAATTTTGGGTCCGGAGCCAAATAATTTTTGGAGCCCATTAACATAATCATAATTTTGGTGACCCACAAAAAAACCAAACAAATATATTTCAGAGATGGCATTTTATTGTTACTATATAGGTATATTATAATTAATTATTTAAATAATTTTTTTTTTTTTTAATTAATTAAAGTAATTGACGGTATTCACTGTATTCGGGTATGCCTATAAATCCCATTTCCTTACAATTATCATCCTGCTAAAAATAGACAATATTGTCAGCATAACAATAATAATAACATATCGATTATCGATATATTATAGCAATATAGCCTATGGGAATCTTAAATGTATTTTATTCTAATATTTCTGGTTTAATAAAAAAAAACCGTATCCCTAAGGATCCCACTAATGTTTGATATCTGTTGTGGGCCCGGGAGTCATGGCCCACTCTGGCTCCCCTTAATCCGGGCTTGATTAATCATATAGATAGAGCTCAAAGCTGAGCTATGTGCATATTTATTATAAAATATTAGGTAAAATTGTATATACAATGAATCATAAGCTTACTTTCACGGGATCTTAACACTATATTAAGGTAATGAATTGATTACTGTTATGCATCATACACTATTAGAATATTTCAACAATTTTGTTTAGAATAATTATTTTCATGACAAATACAATACACCAATTTAATTTATAGAACTGTCAACATAAATGTATTTGTATTGAAACATAAATGCGCCAAAAATAGTCAAAATATATACATTTACATTTTATGTTTTAAATGCTAGATTTATTAATTTTAGTAGTTATGGTAACGTACTAGGTATCAAAATTATTGAAATACATAAATTATTATACATTTATTTACAATATTCGAGCAAACAAAAAATCGTCTTTATTACTCATCATCAAATATCTTGAATAGACCATTTTCCCCACACATTACATACCAACCTATAATAATAAAGTTAAAGGACCATACAACACAAATATTTTTTGTCTATTATTATAACGAATTTGCATAAACATTAAACAAAAAATGTAAATAAAAGTTGTCAACGGTGATTCGTTCTATAGTTACAGCATTTTAAAAATTACGCGTGACGCCATAAGATCCCAACTCTACGGCACACCGAGGCAACGGCCGTGTATCCGGGAAAAATAGACGCATTATCGGTTATTAAACTGTTCGACCGTTATTATTACTTTATGAGTGAGAACAATTTTATTTTTACCTAGCACCACGGTCTTAGAAGATAGCACGGACGTATTTTAGTCCGTACTCCGTGTTATCTATCTAGTATCTACTTATAAATCTAAATTAATTAGTTATTCTATCGATTTATTATCGCTTTTGATGAGCATACGTATTACGTAGCCCTGGATATTTTTTTCAATATCATTATTTTGTTTCATTTTCAAATATACTCGTACTCGTAGTAAGTACCAACCAATTCCAAAATAATATAATTATGTAGAAATATATTTTATTTTATTTTAGTCCTACTTTAGCTGTTAGCAAATTTGATATATATATAATAACGACCAAAAAATAGTTGGAGATAAAATGGTTTATTCCATACCTCTAGGACGGTATACAATAAAAAATACTTATGAAAACACGGAAGGAAGTTGGAGAATAGACGTTATGGACAAGGTCTATTTTAGGGTAATAGAAGGCTCTTCGGGACCACTGAAACTATCAGAAAAGAATTGAATAACAATAAATATTGTACAGACACCAAATCCAGATATTGAAGAATTGAAATCAAAAAAGTATTCTAGATTTAAGTAGTGTAAATTATTATATTAACAAGTACAGTTTAATAATGTTTTCAAATATTTGAAAAAAATATTTCTATGTCTAGGATTTTTCTTATTATTTATATGTAATTTTACTGTAATTTCGTGTGTTAAAAATTATTTCAAAAGGCTCATGTTCAAATTATTTTTTATTTCTGGTGGTTTATTCTAACGCTTTCTTATACAAAAAAAAAAATAAAAATACGAAGAAAATCATTCGAAGTATTTTTGTACACTACGATTTACGATTTATTTATAGTTTTAAAGAATGTAAATTGATAAACTAACCAACTATTATTAAAACAATAATATTATCCATTTCCCGTTTATTATTATTATGGATCAGTAATACAGCAGTAATGTTTTAGTCTACTTTTGGATCAGTTGTTGTTCGTTATGGTGAGTATATAACCTTTTCAATTGGAACCAGATTGTTTAAATGAGTGGGATTCAAACACTTTTACTGAAAATAATGATTTTGAAATTAACGTAGATAATCGAAGTGGTAAATTAAATTGGTGCAAATGTGGACAGTGCGTAGTTATGACGATGGA
>SSSL01000443.1:0-39288 GCA_008086715.1 Sitobion miscanthi
GCGTCGAAGGGGGCTAAATCTCGAAATGTCGAAAACAACGGCAAAAAAACGTGCGCGATCGCGGCGCTCGTTGTGCACGTATTCTCGGCCGCGGCGGGCCCGCCGGGAAAAAAGTACGGCCGCGCGCGACTCGTAAATCTAGCGGGGAAGGCGAATAAGGTTCGAACGGGGCCCCCCAGAGCCCCCGAGGGGGGTAAAACTGGAAAACGTTTGAAAAGTTTGATAAATCCGAAAAAAATCGCGAAAATTGATAAGGAGCGTTGATAACGCGGCGACGGCTCCGCCGCCGCCGGGACGCCGCCCGCCGAAAAAATCTAATTTTTTCATTGGTGGGTTGACTATAGGGATACAAAAAATCGACACGGGCAGCGCCACACGTGTCTCTGTTTTATATAGTATAGGATAGGATAGGATAGGACTAGATGCGGGTGTTTGTCATCCCGCCTGCGGCGGAAAGACTGTGTCGGCGGTGCTGGGTTTTTTGATCCGGAACGTGGGGTCGTCGGTATTTTGTTTTGTAGTGTTTGCAGCAATGGTTTGGCGGTTATTTTTGAACCTGCGAGAGTGTCTAGTCGTAAGTCACGGCCGGCGATTCAAGTCGATCGTACGACAAAGCCAGCCAGGTAGGCGACGACGCCCCGGCGTGTATGTCCGGTTCTCGAGTGTGTGTGTTGAAATCGGAAATTCGGATTCTGAGTTTGAGTGTCTAGCTATCAGTCATCTGGGGTGAAAGTCGATTCTCGAGCGGACAATCCGCTCGCGGCTGATCGGATGCAGTGGGAGTTTAATTCGCTCGTATGCAAGTAGCTAGTCAAGTAGGCAATCCAACTACGTCGAATCGCAGACGACGCCCCGGGCGTGTATGTCCGGATGTCAATTATGTGTTGAAATCGGAAATTCGGATTCTGAGTTTGAGTAGCTAGCTATCAGTCATCTGGGGTGAAAGTCGTTTCCCGAACGGACAAACCGCTTGTGGCGGATCGGATGCAGTGGGAGTGTTATTCGCTCGTATGCAAGTAGCTAGTCATGTAGGCAATCCGACTACGTCGACACGGGCAGCGCCACACGTGTCTCTGTTTTATATATACTCTATTCAGAATAAGAATTCCCACTTTCACGCATGCAACTGAGCCGCCGACAGCCGTCAGACCCCCTTGGCGAGTGTCGGCCGCGCTATGATTGGTCGCCAGCTTTCGACAACTGTCGTTACCTGTCGCTATCGACAGCCGCCGCCGTGCATACAGATGATCATAATAAAAGTTTACAAAATCGTAATAATTACCTATTACATATTTTGTTATAATGTATATATTTTTTTCTTTAACATGTTTCTTGTACTTTTATCGTATTGTTCAAACCTAACACAATGTCTAAATCGCATAAAATTATTATCAAACCAAATATATCAACACTTGTAATTTAAATAGGTAGGAAATTAAAACTAATGAATAAATACAAATTCATATTCACAAAATGTATTAACATTTTTTAAAAGTCATTATTTTAAACAATTATTTACAAAAATTAATTCTAAATCTTAATTAATTATTTACATTTTATTATTATTCGGAATCTGAATCCGTTTCAGATGATGACGTGTGTCCAGTAATGGTCATCAACAAATCCGCTTTTTCGGCCGACAAGACCTCGTCTATAACAATATCAATTTCGTAAAACTTGGACTCCTCCTTCTTGGTGTGACTTATAAAATTTTTCCACATTTCTGCGTCTACCCGATTTATGCCCTCTATCAGTAAATTTTTGACGTCCGGAAGTTTGTAAGTTGTATTATTCATCCGGACGTGGTTCTTCACCGATGACCAAGCGAGCTCAATGGGGTTAAAGGCATACACAACCCGAAAAAAAAAAAATTATTTTATTATCGATTTTGATGTTTCACACTGTGAAAAAAAATGTTGCGAAAACAGAATTTGAAAAAACAAACTATTTATAGAGTTACGGGTGAACTACGAATACACTGTGACGTCATTGCGTCGGCCGTTCCCGAGCGGTACTGGCGCGCGGTGACAAACGCATTACAATATCATTATTATTTATTATTATCGTCCATAATAGAATCGTTTATCATAGACCGTCGTTATTTTGTTGCAGTGGTTAATTTCATTTTTATTTGCTGTGATTTAATTTCATGTAATATAGTACCTAATGAAATATAATACTTAATAATAAATTTACATTATAAAACTCACTACTTTAAAAATTATAATAATGTCTCTAATACCATTCAATTTTGATCCTGATGCGGAAGGTATAGACCGTTATTTACAAGAAGATGATGACAATTTTGTGGCTGTTAATTATGAAGGTCGATTAAATAATTCCAATTGGTGTTCTTGTGGATACTGTAAAGGTATGCAAAGTGATATCGAGTGTTTATGCTGCAATGAGTTACCAAATTTAGAAAAAATACGAGAACAAGAAGGCAAATGTATTACTTTACATCAATCGTTTTCAAAACTAATATTGGATAAGGAAATACTGAACATGACTAGACACAATGTAATGTTAAAAACTAAAAACAATATTAATAAAAAAAAATTGGGTCAACATTATCCAGAAAACAAAACGTGGAGATTCATTTGTTATAAACAGTATACGTCTTGGGTCAATTCTTGGATTGCTATGGAAAAGGAAATCGAGTGGTTTTGCCTTCATGTGTGTTAGAAAAATAAGGGAAGAATATCCAGAACAAAACGGAATATACGTAGGATTCAAAAATTCAAAAAAATTACCTGCTTAATCAAGTTGTATTACAAAAAATATTATTAATTCGTCAATAAAAATTGTATGCATAACAAAAATATAATTATTTTAAACAAGTGTAATAATTTTTAATTTTTTTTTCCTTACAATATTGTAATTTATGAACTATTATATAATACATTTATTATGTTACTTTGTTAGTATAACACAATTTAAATACACAAAATCGTTATTTAATATACATTAAAAATATATTCAATTAATATTTTAGAAAACGTGAATGATGAGAATTTGGCATTATTTCCAATGCAGGTCGATCAGTAGGTGCGATGTTTTTAGGCAGAGTTACATTGAGTGGTGTTTTCAATGGTGACATTTCGACTCCGTTTAAATGATCCAGTATTGAATTAATTATTTCATCTCTCCAATTATTTGTACTTTTTTCATACGCATTTTTAGTTACCCATTTTCCAGTAGGTTTAGAAAACAAATAATTTAAACCTATTTTTTTCTTATTTAAATTAGAATTATGATCAATTATAGCAATGATAGATTTTATGTACATCGCTTTAAAAGAAAAATGAACACGTTTTGGAACATATTTTAATCTTAAGTTATGGTAAGACTCTAATCTTCCTGTATGAACATAATTTTTTGTTTGCTTTAAATCTGTCAAAAACTTTTTGTTGCAAATTATTTCTTTCATTAGTTCATAAGGTTTAGAATCAGGAAGTAACCATAGTTTTTGTTTTTTGTACTCATCACTTAACGGTGGATGTTCACACCTTTTTATTACTCCATCCTCTTCCCATTCGTGAACGTTTTTAATATGTTTCAATATAGATGTAAATTTTGTGACTAATACTTCAGAATCACCATTGCATGTTTGTGCCGACCACCATAAATGATTACTTATGGATTGTTTCCATGCCAAAACTTCTTCGTATTTTTTATTAATTGTTTTAAATTTTTTCATTAGGCTTTTAGATAAATGCCATAAATCAAATTCGTGAGTGATTTCTGGGTAACATGTTTTTAACAAATGTCTTATTCCTACATGACGGTCGGTTAACAATAAATCAATTTTGCATTTATCGATATTTATCAATTTATCAATTAATTGTTTACAAGCATTTTTTTCTAAATCTCCGGCATCATTTTTTTTTGAATTAATTGAAAATCTACGATACATCCAGAATTAATGTCCATAAAAGTGTAAGTGCAATATTTGGCACAAAACCCAGGTGAATCGTACTGACCATCTCCAGCAATCCATAACTGTCCACTTCCTTGACATAATTTATCTGTTCTGTTCTCTTTTTCTCCCATATTTTTCGATAAGAGGGTAAGTATATTTATTCATAATTTTATCGTATGTGTTCTACTAAACATTACAAGTTTTAAACTTGAACAAAATACTTTAAATGTAGCAAATAAAGTACCTGATAAAAGTATAGATGTAGCAATATGTACATGACCTTAGAAAATTGTTTATTAACGGGCTGTGAAAACCATTTTGATGAGTGACCTTCGATACATTCTGATTTTACACATATTGTTGCACCAATTGCGTACCATTTTTTATTTATTATTTTACTTTTGCAAATATTACAAATCGTAAACAGTGTTAGTAATGAATCGATAAATACTAGACAATATTTTACATCAGCATTTTCGACATTTTCAATTTCTTCTATACAGTCTTCCTCTTCTTTTTCACACTCATAATCCGGATCGTCATAAAATCATCTGTAAATGACACGTTTTCTTCTTGTTCACTTAAATTATCCTCCGTAAAACTTAGCTCTTCCTCATTTTCATTATGTCCATAATGTTCATTTGAATCAGTATTTGATTTTTTAGCAATTAAACTCTCAACCATATCTTTTTTTTCTTGTTTTTTTATTCTTTCAGAACGAGATTTTTTAGTTACTGTATTACCATCGCTATTTTTATCATTATTAATACAAATATTGTTGGTACCGTACCTGATTTTAAACGGGGTGCTCTTAACTTGTATTTGTCTCCTAATAACTTTTGTTTTAGAATATCTGATTCATCAAAATCTAGACTTGTGAAGTGACGGGAACATATTACAGAATTATTGGTTGGTTTTTAAAATGTTTGCGCTTACAAAAATTGGTCCATTTATTAAAACGAACAGGTGAATTATCGCGATTAGGAAATCTATGCGTTCCTTTATTATTGCTACAACCAAATACACTACAATACGGCATTATTTTCTTCGTAATTAAAATGTAATGTAAACTGTATATTATAATTTTTAAAGTAAAATCTATACATAATATTGTACACAAATAATGAATATAATATATTATTGTACTGATGACACAAGAAACAAAAATAATAATACACGATCCACTAGTGCACTACATACCGACTATACGAGAAGTGAATACTGACGAATTTGTTATTGAAACACGATATTATCATTAAGTATTGAAATAATGTTATATTCATAATTTATAAATAATCAAAATATTTATAGAAATTAAAAATATATCTTTATTCGGTGTTCAACGATATTATTATTGTTACGCGTTTGTTGCCGCGCGCCAGTACCGCTCGGGAACGGCCGACGCAATGACGTCACAGTGTATTCGTAGTTCACCCGTAACTCTATAAATAGTTTGTTTTTTCAAATTCTGTTTTCGCAACATTTTTTTTCACAGTGTGAAACATCAAAATCGATAATAAAATAATTTTTTTTTTTTCGGGTTGTGTATGCCTTTAAGCTCGCAGTGGTATGGCGGGAGTCGTAATACTGTGTGGTTATTGGCTTTAAGAAGTTCGTCAATAACATATTTAGTATGTAGTGGCTTCAGTCGTTTCACCATGTATAATAGCTGAGGGATAACCATAGATGGGTCTACGACTTCTCCCTTATCTTGTAACCACTTAATTATATCCGCCTTTTTCGCATTTGAGGTTGGGGCTTTGTCGATTTTAACTGAATGGTAGGAAGCGTTGTCCATGACAATAACGGAGTTTGGTTTTAGGTGAGGTAGAATGCCCTCCATCCACTCACGAAATGTGTCCCCATTCATTTCATTATGGTAGTCACCTGTGTTTTTTTTTGATTCAAAACATAGCAAACCTCCAGGTAGAAAACCGTCTTCCGAGCCGATGTGGAGAACAATGATTCGTTTCCCTTTGCCCGAGGGATTAACAGCACCTGTCGATAGTCCTTTAGAAATGCGTCCCGGTTAGATTTGATTGTTCCGTCGACCCACGTTTTCGAAGTACAGTCGCCAGCATTCACCCATGTTTCGTCGAGGAAATAAATATGTCGACCCTCTTCCCGGTATTTTTTGATGTTGTTCAAATACATTCTTCGCCACACAACAATCTCATTTTTTCGGTCATAGCACTGTTCCTACTTCTTTTACTATACCGGAAATCTAAGTCTTTCAAAAGGTGAAATAAATTTGTACGGGATATCGGTGGCAAACTGTCGTCGGCGGATACGGCTTGGTAGATTTTGTCAACCGTAGGAATTTCACGGCGAAACCATATACTGTGAACGTGCCTACGTACAGCGTTTTTCGCAAAATCATTAAAAAGATCCCGGAACGATTTTTTGTTTCTTGTTCGTTTTGGAACAGGCACTGTGTGTGTCTCCCTGTACGCCTTAATGATGTTGTGGACTGAACGGTCGCTAATACACAAAACTTCGGCTATTTGGTCTCGAATTCTCCTCATGGACATGGTAGGTTCGTCTTGTATAATACATTTGTACATATTTACAACACGGATTCTTAAATCCTCACTTATAATCTAAAATAAAAATATTTAAAAACATAAGTCTTAATAAATTGCTGTCTTGGAGGACATATTTGCAGTGTTGGGTAGTATTCTGAATAAAGTGTTCCAAATAGTGTTTCCAAATTTTTAAGTATTCAGAATACTTTTTCCGACAGTATTTGGAATAACTACAATAATAATTTTTTCATTGTTTTCCTGAACATTTTTACAATATCATACACATTTTAAAATTTTAAACAAAGTATCAACAACTTAATTATATTATATTTAGAATTATTAAATTATATATGTTGGCAAATTTTAAGTTTAATATTTAAAACAAAAATTTAAAAATATTTTAAAAGTATTTGTAATATTTTGGAAGTATTTAAAATACTTTATTCGGAATACTATTTTTATGAAGTATTTGAATTTTGAATATATGTTCTGAATACTATTTATCATAAGTATTTGAGCATTTATTTCAAATACTTTTTAAAGTATTTTCCCAAAGTGTGCGTATTTGAAATTATTAATTAATTATATAATAGGTACTCACTTTTCCACTTTTTCCCTTTTTAATTGGTGATGGGCCATATCCAGCATTATCCTCACTAGAGCTGTCTGCCATGTCAGATAAATAATTCACAAAATAATATAATAAAAAAACTGAGCAAATATCGGAGGGTGCGCGGTGTTTTGGTATGTTGCGGAATGAACGCGTAAACCACTTGTGGTATAGACGCAAGTGATATTATAGTTCACTACGTATACATCTGCTAAATGTCGGCGGCGGCGGCGTTGCCTACATCAACGCCAGCTGGTGGCAACAGACATGCGCGAACGAGACGAGTTTTCGTCAAGCGAGTGGGAATTCTTATTCTGAATAGAGTATAGTATAGGATTATCGATTGCCGCGAGCGCGGCGTCGTCACGTTTTTCGAAAATTTTCAAATATTTTCGAGTTTTACCCCCCTAGGGGGCTCTGGGCGGCGCCGTTCGGACCGTATTCGCATTCCCCACTAAAATTTTAGGCCGCATTTCGGCCGAGACGAGTCCCGGGGATCCGGGACGACGACGAAAGTCGAGTGACGATATCGCCGCCGTCGAGTGGGTATTACTATATACAGGCATAAATACGTGCGTCGGAAGGTTCGATTTTTTTTCGCATATTTCGCGTATTTGCATCCTTGGTTGGCAGAGCCGGTCGTCGGCTTACCGACGCGGTGGGATCGCCCGCTCTAAAGCTCCGAGCGGACGTCGAAATCGCGTTTGGAATTCGCCGGGACGGCGAAACGCCTTAATAGTCATTGATTGGACACTAGAATACGACTCGGTAGGAAGGTAGGTAGGTAATTGATTGAAGCGGTTGACCCGGGGTCGTGGGTTCGATGCCGGCGGCCGTCATAAATCGGATTTTTTTTTCGTCATTTACATTATCAACGATCCTTATCACTGTACTCGGTTTTTTTCAAATATTTTCGAGTTTTAGCCCCCCTACGGGGCTCTGGGCGGCCCCTTTCGGACCTTATTCGCGTTCTCCGTCGAAATGAGAGGCCTCGCGCGGCCGTAAGATGTTTATAAATATTATATTATATTAGAACATAATGTTCTGTCATAGTTTAAAATATTTTTTAGTCCACACCAGTATCAATAGTAAATATGGATGAATATAAAACAGCAAAGTCACTAAATGATTTGGTTTATTTTTAATTGTTCTGAAAGGGTAAGTTGAATTTAGAAATGTAGAATGATTACACTTAATATTTATAAATTTAATAGTAAGTATTTAAGTAGTTAAATATTAAATCCTTACACAATATTATTTGATTTATTTAAATTAATATGCAATTTTGAATACAATAGGTAATAACAATTAACTACTAGATAAAACTCATTTAATTAGATTTTAGATTTTTGGTGATCCATAATTCTGATAACTTAAGTAAAGCATTTTTCATTTAATTGTGTGTACACTGTTAAATGATTAGGGAATTGATATAATAATATACATTTATCATTTATATTAGTTTCCAGTAAGGTACACTGTATATATACTTTTTAAAATAAATTTCAGCTTCACTTAGCTTGTTTTAAATTCAGTTTGTAAATACGAGTAGGTACCTAGGGTATTTACCTTAGGGTATACTTAGTTATATTTATTTTAGGCACTAGTTGCATTTAGAAATGTAGAATGATTAGGTACACTCAATATTAATAAATTTGAAATATTTAATTATTAATAAGTTTGTTTGTTATTTAAGATTGAATCTATTAAACGAATTGAAATACTGCAATCATTGTGGATTCCTGAACAAAATTATAAATATCCAACAAACAATAAAAGAAATCTAAAATTCCAACACCATTGGCTTTACAAATGGACTTGGATTGCTTACTCAAAAATGTTTGATGGCGCATTATGTAAATATTGTGTAATTTTTAATGAACATGAAGGTGGTTCGGGTAGTCAAAAATTGGGTAAATTTGTTTTAACGCCGTTTTCAAATTGGAAAAACGCAATAGAAGAATTTAATAAACACGATAACAATAAATACCATAAAATGACATTATTAAAGTTTGATTGTTTAATGTCAGTGTCTAATAAAACTACTGATTCTATTTTAATACAACTGGATAAAAAATTTAAATCTGAGATAGAACAAAACCGTGACAAATTAAAACCAATTATTGAAACTGTTATGTTTTGTGGCCGTCAAGGTCTACCTTTGCGTGGTCATCGAGACTCAGGTCCAATAGACTGTGACAATCCTCCTGTTGAAAATTATAGTAATTTTAGATCACTCTTACGATTTAAAGTTATGTCTGGTGATATAAATCTAGCTGAACATTTAAAAACTGTTCAGGGAAATGCAAGTTATATTAGTGCTGATATCCAAAACCAAATATTAACTTCTTGTTCAAATTTAATATTAAAACAAATTATTTCAAAAGTGAATGCTGCTAAATGTTTCACTGTATTAGCAGATGAAACTGCCGATATATCGGGAATTGAGCAATTTTCTCTGTGTGTACGTTATTTTGAATTTTCTTCAATGCAAATGAACGAAGATTTCTTAACGTTTGTTCCTGTTACTGATGTTACAGGTATGGGTTTAGCAAACACACTTTTAAATACCCTTGATAAACTTGGTATTGATTTGAAATATTTAAGAGGCCAAGGTTTTGATGGTGCAGCTACCATGAGTGGATGCTTTAATGGTGTACAATCCCACGTTACCAAAAAATATCCACTTGCTCACTACATTCATTGCACCTCACATTGTTTAAATCTAGCAATATCTGACACATGTAATATTCAAAGTATACGAAACTGTACTGGTACCATACAAAAAGTATGTGTGTTTTTTAAATACCCTAAACGACAAAATGTAATGTTAGATTCAATAAAACGTGTATGTCCTGAATCACAGATTACTAAACTAAAATTACTTTGTCCAACAAGATGGGTCGATCGGCATGACTCCATAATTACTTTTATGGGATTATTTGATGCAGTTATTGATGGATTATCAATTATTTCTACATGGCCAGACAGAGAATCGTCATCAGGAGCTTATCAACTTTTGTGTGCTATTAAGCAACCTTTTGGCTAGCAAAAGTATTTAGCATAAGTTTACCTCTTAGTAAACTTCTTCAAATGCAAAATATTGATTTGATTGAAGCCATGTCTCTGGCAGATAATGTATCTGATGTGTTAAAAAATATCAGAAATAATGCAGATGAGGATTTTAAGAAACTATTTTTGAAAGTGAAAGAAAAATGTATGTCACTTGATATTGAAATAACTTTACCTCGTTTAACAAACATACAAAAAAATCGGTTTAATGTAAAAACTACTTGTCCAAATGAATACTATAAAATATCATTGTTTATTCCATTTTTGGATAATTTTATTAGTCAACTTCATGATAGGTTCATTGCACATAAATCTCTAATTACCAATTTTTGCTGTCTCTTACCAAACAATAATTTGTCAAATAGAGAAGAAAACATAAAATGTTTGGCAGAAAAGTATAGTGAAGATCTTCAATGTAGTTCAGATTCAGTAATTGGAGAAGTATTGACATGGACACAAAAATTTGTTGGAACAGAAAAACCAAAAAATGCATTAGAAGCTCTTCTATAACCCACTCATTTTTCCATCTACTTATAAACTTCTCCAAATAATAGCTACACTTCCCGTAACTACAGCAAGCAGTGAAATGTCATTTTCTACGTTAAAAAGACTTAAGACATACCTTAGAAATACTATTAAATAGTTTAGCACTACTAAATATTCATCGTGAAATTATTTTAACAACAGATGAAGTTCTTAATGACTTTGCAAAAGACTCAAGAAAAATAAGATTGCTATAGCTTGTAATTTATAATGTGAAAAAATATATTAACTTTAATATAAATATTACAATTTAAATTTTTTTTATTTCTATTTTTACTTGTTTATAATAATAAGTCAATAAGTGTGTACTGCGTGTTTAATATTAACATAAATAAATATAATTATTATTCACCTTCAGTTAATAAAAAAAAAAATGTATTACTAAATAAGCGTATATAAGCGTATAACTCGGTACATTTTAGCGCATTTAGTTTTACCACTCCTGAACAATATATTTTAGAGTTGAGCAAAAATAAAAGTCATTAAACCCTCCCCCCCCCTCGGGTAATTCCTGGTTACGCCACTGACACTTACTGTTATAGAGTGCAATACATTTTTAAAATGTAAGTCATTGACCATTGTAATACCTAACCAACACAACCACTATATGCCTTTGGATATTTCTTTAGACAAATCCCTTCAGCCATACACGGATTGTTGCGGTTCAGTTGCCCACATGGTCCGTGTATCATGTGACTCGTCACAGCTGTGAACAGTCTCTGATTGTGGTACTTACTTTCTCGTCCAGCACTCGTTATCGTGGTCAGTTGTTCGGGAGTAAAATAACCTTAGAGTTGTATAGTGTAAATCCTGTTGGACTTTTATTTAATTATCCTATTGCGCAGTACTCGTTATCGTGGTCACCAAAAGGAGAACTTAAATTAAACTCATACAACAGGTATCGATAATTTACTCGTTCGACGGTTAGAGAATCGGAAACCGAAACATATCTGTTATATACGTCAAGCCTTTGCGTGGCGTATACGACAAAGTGGCGCCCAACATAGGTTCGATACGTCACGGGATTACCTCGAAACATTGTTTGTTTTATTTTATTTTATTTTTTTTTTTTTAATTGTTCGTGTTTATAAACTTTTTTTTGAATTTTTTAATTTAACTTGAGTGTAAACGTAGTGAATAAGTACATGTGCCGTCCATAAAGTGTAAAAAAAAAAAAAAAAAGAAGCATAGCAGTTTTCAATATAACTCGAAAGAAAAATCACCACAGTCCGGAAACAAAAGGTACTCATTAACGATAATAATAAAAGAAAGAGAGATAAATAATTCTTATAATAAATAATAAATATACTAAATTTTTATGCCTTGATGAATGATTTACAAGATACAAAGTCGGAAATCTCAATTACTATTAATAAAGCCACGGACATTTACATTCTAAAAAAAGATCTAATAAAATATTATAAATCAAAAAAATTAAATTCAGCAGGTAGATCATCCGATTTAAGATCTAGACTTAGTAGGTACATACAAGGCATTTTAAGCCCAGACGACGTAGACAATAATCTAAACAACGAGGAACGTATAGAAATTATAAATAAATCAATAGCCGAAAAAATTGATCATGAAACATTAGAAAAAGAAGTACCCAATTCAAGTCCTGAAACCTCTCAAATAAATACAGAACTCACAAATAAACTCCTCCACACAACCATAGATAGCTTAGAATTATTTGACAATTTAAACAATAGTGTTAACCTATATTCAAATAAAGCTCAGGATATAATTAATTCAACCAAAATAAATTTTTCCGAATCTGAAAAAAAAACTTATAACTTAATAAATTTAGATACTACCAATAATCTTGAAAATACTACAGTCCCATTTGAAGGAAATAAACCCGACGAAAATAATAAAAAAAATATATTAAATCAACCATCATATACACGCAACACACCAAACATGTTTAACCAAGGCTCAGGGAATAAATATATGGTAATAAAACCAGATAGCTTTTCCGGACAAGGGGATATTAAATTTTTTTTTAAACAATATGAAAAAGCAGCAGAAGTAAATAATTGGGACAATAAAGAAAAAATAAAATTCTTGTCAATATTTTTAAAAGACACAGCCAACTCCATTTTGGAAAATTTAGAAAATGTAAGAGAAGATTGGATATGGGAAGATTTAAAAAACGAATTTCTTGGTGAATTTCAACCAATAGGATATTCGATACTTTTAAAAAATAAACTAGAAAATAGAAGACAGGAAAATTCAAAATCAACTACGAGTTACGTCACTGATATAGAAAACTTGTGTAGACAGGTGAATAAAAATATGAATGAGGAAGATATATGTATATACATATTAAAAGGATTAAAGGAACCAATTTTAAATGCAATTTCCCTACATGACAATAGCAATTTAAAAAATATCAGAAATAACTTAAAAAAGTTCGAATTGATGCAATTTAGAATAAATTCAGACAGAGACAGAGACAGCAGCCGAAATAATTATTACAGCCCAAAACGTGAATATAGTAGGGATAATAGCCGCGAAAGAACACCAGAACGGTATAGAGACAATTACGAAAAAGAATCAAAAAAAGTAACATGCTATAAATGCAATGAAAAAGGTCATTATGCGGACAGATGCACTCTATCAAAAAACAATTAAGTCCCGAGTCAAAAGAAGATTCGGAAAATACAACTCGGGAATATAATTATCAAATTAATAACGCAATAATATCTAATGAAGAAAATAAGGAAAATATCAATTACTTACAATTCGTGGAAAGATGGTATAAAAAACAAAATTCTAATAAAACAATAAAAAACGATGACATCGAAAATAGTGAATTTGAAATTGAATACATATACTCAAAAAAAAAATACGTTGAAACCACTAACCGAATTCCAAGATTTTTTATTACACAACAATACAAATAAAACATTTAGTTGTGACTACGCAGAAATTACGGGTGATATATTTTCTTTAAATGCAGATGTTGCAATTGGACACTGTGTTAATAAATGTTTCACGATGTCAAAAGGAATAGCCACACAATTTAATAATAAGGACAAACTGATTAATCAACGTAAAAATATTACTGAAGTATCACATTTAAAATTAAACGGCCAATGGATTTTATACCTTATTACAAAAAATAATCACTATGAAAAACCAACTTACTCAAATATTTTTAAAACATTTAAAAATACTAAACAATTTCGTACTGAAAATAAAATTAGAACATTAGCTTTACTAAAAATATGCTCGAGTTTGGATAAAAAACAATGGGATATATAATAGCTGACATGATACGATTTATTTTTCAAAATTCAATAACGAAAATAAGAATATCCACCTTACCAAAAAACGAAAATATCCAAAAGAGCGACATTTTAAATACTAGTTACAATATAATTTCAAACACTAATATCAACTACAGTTTAAAAAAAGAAATAGCATTCATTGCAGGTTTATTTGTTAAGTTAAAAGAGGTACCGTGTGACGGTGATTATGGAGCCCACGCATTACGCATATGTTTACAAAATCTTAATATTAATAAAACAACAGCAGAAATTTTGAATATGCTAACTATTCCTAACTTAAAATCAGACTACTATTTTAAAGATGATGACTTAGCTTTTATTTGTGACCAATTCAAAATTAATTTATTTATAATCTATGAAATTAACGAGAACTCCAACGCAATAGTATACTGGAAACCCAGTCGCCAAAATGTAGGTATCTTTCATAAGAATTGTCACTGGACACCCGGTATATCCACCGAAATAAATAATCCACGCACCTTTTCAAATATAACAATCAACACGATATTTCCTAACCTTAACATAATAAAAAAAAACGTAGATGACTACTTAAACGAATACCAAAACGATTTGCAATTATCAAATCAAAACTTCGCAGAAAACAAAAACAAAGATAACAAAAAATTAATAATAGATACAGAATGTGGACAGAGAGTATTATCAATGAAAGTAGAAATTGACGGAACTGAAAAATACGCTATATTAGATACAGGCTCAAATCTGTCATGTATAGATTACTCATTAACAAAAAATAAACAACTTATTAAACCTGAAGAAAATATTATAATAACAGGTGCAGACAATACAGAATTAAAACAATTAGGTAAAACAGAGATAACAATCAAAATAAAAGATGACCACTACCTAATAAATGCATATGTAATTAAAGGACTACATTGCAAATTGCTCCTAGGCAATGATTTTAACATTAAGAATAATGTAATAATTGACTTTAAAAATAAAAACATACAACTTAATAAGAATGTTATCATACCAATAGACAATAACTGGTATGACTATCACAAAAATAATATTACAAATAAATATACAAAAATTAATTATATTACCAGTATAAATTATAACAAAAGGAAAGAAAACCAAACCAAAAACGAAAATATAACAACTCCACTTGAGCCAAAATCAAAATATAAAAATATTAATGCAGACACGAATAAAGACAAAAAAAAATAAAGAAAAACATTATTTAAAATTGGAAACACAAATTTTAAATAATAATGAAAAATGTGTTCCAGTCCCAAATTTGTATACACAAACGTATAAAGGCATGACAATAGGTAAAATAGAAAAAACAAATAATTCTGTCAACAAAGAAACAATCTTAACAATAATTAATAAACCGGAACAAGAATTTAGTGATAAACAAGGAACCGTTATAAGAATATCAAATGAATTAAATAGTGAGCAGAGGGAAAAGGCAAAAAGTCTAATAAACAAATACAAACATTTATTTACATCCGACCCGCTGGACATCGGTTGCGCAAATGTAGAACCATGTGAAATTAACTTAAAATCAAATAAACCAATTTTTCAACCTCCCTACAGAGTAGCGCCAACCCAAAGGAAAAAACTAAAACTTTTAATAGATCAAATGATAGCCTCTGATATAGTTGAACCCAGTAGAAGTAGTTATGCTGCTCCAATATTTTTAATACCTAAGAAAGAAATTGGGGAGTATCGATAGGAAAAATATAGTCGACTATAGGAAACTAAGCGATGAAACAATCAGTGATAAGCATCCTATTCCGAGATCACAGGACTTGTTTAGGAGCCTAGAAGGGGCAAAATACTACTGCACGATTGACATGGCCCAGGTTTATTTTCAATTACCAATAAGGGTCGAAGACAGATACAAAACTACTTTTATTACAGATTTCGGCCTTTATCATTTTAAACGTATTCCTCAAGGTTTTAAGAACTCGGGACCAATATTTCAAAGAATAATCAATAATTTGTTTAGTGATTATTTATATACGACTATGGTTGCATATTTAGACGATATTTGCTGTTTCGGGAAAAACTTTGAATCATCACTAGAAAGACTAAGAAACATTTTTATTCGATTGGACGAGGCAGGACTAAAATTAAAAACAAATAAATGTGTATTTTTTATCTCTAAAATAGAACTTTTAGGACAAAGGAATTGTTCCATTAGAAAAAAATGTAGTAGCAATAAAACAATTTCCTATACCTAAAAAGGCAAAAGATGTAAGGTCATTCATTGGGTTAACAAGTTACTATAGGAAATATATAAAAAACTTTGCCAATATTGCGAGTCCATTAATAGATTTAACAAAAAAATAAAATAAATTTAGTTGGGGCGAGAACCAAAATAACGCTTTTAATACTCTAAAAAACTTAATAATTACGGCCCCCTCGTTTTAGCACCTTTTGAGGGCACGTACCCGGTTTTTGTCACGACTGACGCTTCCTTAGATGAGCTTTCAGGTATTTTAGAACAAGAAAACCCGGATGGAAAAAAGCATCCAATTGCATTTGCATCTAGGAAACTAAAAGGCGGAGAAAAAAATTTTTCGACGACAGAATTAGAAATCTCGGCCGTAGTATTTGCACTTAATTATTTTAAAGAATATTTTATAGGTAGGAAAGTTACTGTTTATAGCGACCACTCAAGCTTACAATATTATAAGACGATAAAAAATCCTTCATCTAGAATAACGAAATTCATCTTCAAGAAGTAAAATTAAACAGCATTCGGAAAGTAAATCTCATTTATTTGCTGAAAACGTTTTAAAGAAAGGCTCTGAACAGGTTTTGGATAAAATGTTAGAACATATGTCTGAAACTGTGTTTAATAGTAATATGAGAATTTTTCAAACTGCATATTCCTTAGCGAAGCATCATCGTCCCTTTCTACAGTTTGAAGAACTTATTAAATTGCAGAAAATGAATGGACTAGACATAGGATCTTCCTTACACAGTCAAATAACTGCAACTCGAATAATTAACGTTATCGCAAAAGAGATGCGCCAACGGCTAATCACGTGTCTTATAGAGTCAAACTCAAAATTCACTATAATGATTGACGAATCGACTACACTGAGCATAAAGTGCACACCAATTTTATATATTTTATCAAACTTTGATTCAGAGATTCCTATTGTAGTATTTCTTGATTTAATAGAGCTGGACGGACAAGACGCTGTAAATATAGAGAACGCCTTGTGGTTAAGCTTAGAAAAAATAGGAATTTCTAAGTCTTTTGTAGTGAAGAATTGGATTGCATTTGCAAGTGATGGAGCTAGTGTAATGACAGGCACGAAATCTGGAGTAGCTGCTAAGCTTTGTGAGAAGATACCACAACTATTTACGTGGCATTGTTTATGTCATCGCCTTGAACATTCGGTACATGATGTCATAAAAGATGTGCAAGGTGTTTCTCGCTTTCAAAGTTTAATGGATAAACTTTACTCTTATTATCACCAAAGTCCTAAAAATTCTAGAGCCTTAGACGAAGCTTGTTTGGAGGTTGGAATTGAAATGAAAAAAATTAGTCGTATTTTAAACGTGCGTTGGTCTGCCAGTAGTTTTCCGAACGATAAAAGCCATATGGGAAAACTATCCAGGGATACATAAGCATGTGAGTCAAACTCTTGAAACTGGACTAAAAAAAATTAGAATCTTCTCCTTTCTTGGAGGAGCTTGGACTCTTTTATGACGTCCTTTTTGAACTCGAAATGCTGTATTGTATACTTCAATCAAGAAAAACCACATTAATGCGGGCTCAATCAGAAATGTGTAGAACGATTAGAATTCTAGAAAGCCTGAAGACAGAACCTGGTGAAAAAGAAAAAGAAATCATAGAAGCTATACAAAAACGAATCCATAAAGGCATAAATATTACAATCACAAAGTCTGGAGAAATCAATAGATTGCAATTCTTGCAAAATATAGTCGATAGAATGCGTCAGCGCTTATTCAATGACCTTAAAAATAGAACAATATTACAAGATCTAAAGGTAAGGAATATTGAAAAATATAGTTTAATTAATAATTATTACTGTACGCATACATTTAAATTGCATTTTTTTCATCCTGTAGGTTATTGGAGAAGTATTTAAAACAGAAACCGATGATGATAGAGGAGAAGAAGAAGTTAAAAGAGTGTCACGCAGATTTGGTTTATCTGAATTTGAAAGTTTGGTAAACTTTCATTCACGAAATGCGTCTTCTGATCTTATAAAAACACTAAACATACTTCTAACAACAACTTCCGAATTTGAACGAGGATTTTCTGACATGAATCTTACCATAACTGATCTTAGATCTCGTTTAACGATTGAAAATGTGTCAGATCTAATGTTTATCTCGATCAATGGCCCCCCAGTTGAAGACTTCAATCCATGACCATACGTAAAAATATGGCTGCGTAACCACAGATCAGCAGATTCAGCTCCACGTGGTAAAGAACAAAAAAAAACCGTCGACGAAGAAGATGAGTTAAGAAAACAATTTTTTATCAATTTATTTAAACAATTCATTTTTATAATTTTGTTTTGATTTATTAAAAATGTAATAGTAATTTTTTTGGTTATTAATTAAACCTCTCCACCACTTTTATCGTAAAAAAAATGAAATACCTATATTTTGGTATTCTTCAGCGTAGTATACTCTCATAAAAAATTATGAGAACATCACTGGTTCGTACTGTAAAATAATACCTACAACGCAATGAATTTTTTATTTTTTACTGTCGAAACCGTGCGTACGTAAATACACTTTTGTTTATACACTTATCATACATATTATATCTTATTGTATAACCTTATATTCGTACTTCAATGTTTATGTTCTATATATTATAACAGTATATGATTTTCCTTTGTATTTTGTTTCTTAAGTATCAGTATTAAAATTAATCAAATTAAATTAACCTCAACATTTTGTAACATGTATCACCATCTATTTGTTCAATCGCCACACAGTAATGCCTCAGCTGAGCGTATCTTTTCTGTTTTAAATGATGTCAAAACCAAGAAGCGAAACCGACTTGGAGACGACACCGTCAATGCAGTTACTGTGATTCGTTCATCATTTCTAGATAAAAACCAAACAAGTGGAAGCTTCAAAGTAACTAATGAGCACATAAAGTTACACAACCAGAATATTTACAAAAAAGACTAAACTTTTTTTTTGTTGTTTTTAATATAAAATATTTTATCATTTAATTTGTGATATTTGTAAGCATCGTAAAGGTCCTACGTTATTTTTTAAGTTTTCATTATTATTTTTAAATATATAAAAATGTTACTATTTTTTACTTAGTGATATGTGTGAACATCGTAAAGGTCCTACGTTTTTTTTTAAGTTTTTATTATTATTTTTAAATATTTAAAAATGTTACTATTTTTTACTTTATGATACATGTAAACATTGTACCTAACTTATAAGTTTTTATTATTATTTTTAAATATTTAAAAATGTTACTATTCTATACTTTGTGATACATGTAAACATTGTACCTAACTTATAAGTTTTTATTTACATTTTTAAATACATAAAGTGATACTATTATATTAAATATATAAAATTGTTATTTTAATACATTATGATTGATGTAAGTCAAATAGAAATAATATTGATCTCAGTAAAAGTTAAATTGAGTGCAATATACATACAAGGTGTATGGCATGTTTAAATAAATATTTGGAGTTGTAGGTAATAAATATATAAATAATAAACCAGAGATCTTGGCAAAAGTAGTTTGAAGCAAATAGTTGAATTTTGTATTTATAAATATTAATGTATTAAATTAAACAAAGTACAACAGACAACAGTAGAGTGTAGACAGTAGTCACTAAGTCATTAGTAGTGTAAAGTGTAAACTACAGACTACTGGGTACTGGGTAGTGGGTACTATAATACTATAATATAGAGCAGTGTTTAAATAGTATCATTATACTCTGTTGTGGATTTTATATTTTAGATAATAATGAAAAATGTTTTTATAATCCACTAGATGGCGCCACCGAAGGGAAATTTTGAGTAAAAACGGGACATTTTATAGCTCCTGGTGGGAATTTAGCTGAAGCATCCATACCAACACTGAGACGGCGCAACTACTGTACGTTTGTTATTTACTGTACAACTTAATTTTGTATAAATTCTTTCGTAATCCTAATCAATCTACTAAATTGTCACTAGTAAAACTCAAATATATTTTTAAAAATATTACCCAGGATAAAACTTTTGTTAGACATAATTAGAAATAATATATTGATCATCACTATGTTTAAAATAGAAGTAATTATAGACAATTATATAACAGTCAACAACATAATGTATAAGCAACTTTACATATTATATAATATACAACATATCATCTATTTAATATATAGGACATTACAGACATTCATATTATTATATACACATATTTACACACATTAGAACTACATACAAAATTACACACTGTACAACAACATAACATATTAATATATTATACAGTGTGTTCAACGATAAAGGTAACACGGAATATTTTGAACGTATGACCTTGTATGCAATTCAGTTTTTTTGTAATGCGTAAAGGACATAAAATTACATTTATTTTTGATAAATCTTAATTTTTTTAAAAAAAATTCTGCGCATGCAACTTTAACCTTTAAAGTTTTGCTCTATCATCAAAATTGACTGATTGAGAATGAGTCGATTTATAACATTTGTATATTTATCGTATTTTTCAATAGTTTACTTAGAGTTTTAAAATGTTATGTAATGTAAATTACTTGTACTTATGACGGTACACTAAATTTTTAAGAAAAATTTATACGAAATCACTTATAAATTTTAAAACTCTAAGTAAACTATTGAAAAATACGATAAATATACAAATGTTATAAATCGACTCATTCTCAATCAGTCAATTTTGAAGATAGAGCAAAACTTTAAAGGTCAAAGTTGCTTGAAAAAATTTACATAATCTGAACTCAAATATGGGAGGTGGCATTTAAAAAAAATTATTTTGTTGCGCATGCGCAGAATTTTTTTAAAAAAAATTAAGATTTATCAAAAATAAATGTAACTTTATATCCTTTACTCATTACAAAAAACCCGAATTGCATACAAGGTCATGCGTTCAAAATATTCCGTGTTACCTTTATCGTTGAACACACTGTATACAACATTTAATCAGTATCTGACAAGTATGTGAAGTCACCGTCCGAGTCGTCCGAGTCATAACGCACGGTTGGTTTTCTGCAGTCATGGAATCATCGACCATGGCATCCAATCTCCAGGCTTTTTCTTCTTCTTTGACGACATAGCTGATAACATTTTTCCACATTTCAGGACCAACTCTGTCCACTGCTTCCACCATTAAATTTTTGACGTCCTGTAGTTTAAATGTTTTATTGTTGGATCTGACATATTTTTTTACTGCAGCCCATGCAAGTTCAATGGGGTTAAGCTCGCAATGATAAGGAGGTAATCTAAGCACAGTTTTGTTGTTAGCCTTGACCACTTCATCAATCTCATACTTGTTGTACATTGGTTTGATTTTTTTTACTTGGTCTAACAACTCTGCAATAACCATTGTGCTATCGATTACCTCCCCTTTACTTCGAAGCCACTCGATGATATCAGCTTTTTTCCAATTTGTAGTTGGGCAATTCTCCAATTTTGTCGAGTGGTAAGGAGCGTTGTCCATGACGATGACTGCGTTCTCTTTGAGTCTGGGCAAAACACCTTCCAACCAATCACGAAAAGATTTCCCGTTCATCTCATCGTGATAGTCTTGGGTATTTTTTTTTTGACTCAAAGCATAGAAGACCTCCGGGAACAAATCCATCTGCGGAACCAATGTGACTGACAATTAATCGTTTACCCTTGCCAGTAGGATTTACTGCTCCGGTTGATAGTCCCTCAGAAGATGCCATTCGAGCTGATATCACAGTCTTGTCGGACCACACTTTACTATTCACATCTCCGGCGTTCACCCAAGTCTCATCCAAATAGTAAATGGGCCGACCTTCTCCCCGATATTGTTTAATCTGTCTCAAGTAGTTTCTCCTCCAAACAATAATCTCCATTTTTTCAATAAGGGCACTCTGACATCCTCGCTTGACGTAAACGAAATTCATAGATTTCATCAACCTAAAGAGCGATGTACGAGAAAAATTTGGTAGACCCTCTTCTTCGTTTATGGCAACTAAAACCTTGTCCAGTGTAGGAAGATCACGGTTGTGCCAAAATTGATGAATCTTCCTTCTAATGGCATATTTGTGAAACTCGTCAATTTTTTGCCTATTTTTTCGTTTGTTCGGCGAAGAAACGGTTTTATTGCGTTGATACTCCAAAACAGTATTATAGATTGTTGATTGGCCGATTCCAAGCTCCAGTGAAAGTAGTTTTTTCATATGAACCATTTTTAAATCTGGATTTTGGATCTTTTTTGCTTTATAAGCATTAATAATCATCAGCTTTTGACTTGAAGAAACAAACTGAAAAAAATTGTAATAATTAATTAAAAAAATTGGAAACTGAAAATGTCCGTAAACAGCTCAAAAAAAGTCCGGGGATAAAAAATCCATGGACAAAAGGCCCGGTAAGAAAAAAGTTGGACAAGGTTCCGATTCATTTTTTAATTGCCGTGGTGGTACAAAAAGTCCGAAAGTAAAAAAATTGTCTATTAAAATAAATATTTTAATATATAGCATACCGATCAATACCCAATAATATCATATTTTAATTGTATTTATTAATAACTGTAAATTTTTAATTAGGAATTATAAATTATATAGGGGAAACCTGGGTAAAAAATCAAAAAACGAAAATAATTAATAAAATGAAAACGAAAATAAATTATCGTAAGTATTATACATTAATAAATTATTTATACCACAAAAAAAATGTGGAAAAAAATTTGTATATTATGTTAAAAATTGTTATTTTATAATAAATTACATGAGAAATTGAGCGAATATCCAATGTTGTAATATTATGAATTTAAATTGTAACCAAAATTGATTTTCTCAAAAACAGAATTTGCGTAAAAGATTTTGTTTTTCACGGCGCTTTTGAAAATTACTGTGAAATTTTTACTTCTGACGACCCCCCCAAAGTACCAACTAGATTCACTTTCCTATCAGAAGAGATACTGTTGAAGAAAATCTAAGAATTTTTACTGTCCTAAAAGGTGATGACAGACACAAAAATAAAAAAATTGAAAAAAAAATTAAAAATTAAAAAAAACACACATCATTGTAAAATCAATACATTCATCGCTCCGCACAGAATCTAAAATATAATATTATCAAATACTAGTTCAATAATTTATATATACTTTTTTAGTTTCATGTCATAATAATGATTTCGCTCAGAATCGTTTTTCTTATACAATGATATTATATTATTGAATTCAAATTTAACACCATCCATTACAGTGACCCACTTGTCACATACTGTACAGCAGAGCGACGTCCACTTAACCACCTTTTATAGTTATGAAATGTTACCGAAGTTAAAGATTTTTTTTTTTAAACCTAACCATTTTTTACACGGAATTAAGATATATTTGAAAAGTACTCTACAGAAAACTGATTATAATGAGTTCAGAGTTCAGAGTTCAAGAATTATTATTGATTATATATTAAAAAATTACTTACCTTCCGCATGGGTTGGGCTTTCCTGGAGATATAGTATTATCGGATTCTCGTTCCATAATTTGAAAAAATTACAATATCAAATAACAAAATATTCAAAAAAACGTGGATAAAGAATAACGTGCAGAGTACTCTCTTAGCGTACGGTTTGATTGCTAGTGACTGTAGATTGAATGTTGGTAGTTAATACATTCCATATTATAGAATAACATCTGCCAGGCTCCAGCCAGTCGGTCCCTCGATCACCGGACACGCATTACACAATAGACAACGCTGATGCACAACGCAACGCATTGTGGTTGTCAACCTTTGTATATCTGTGTTCTTTCTACACAATTTGAAAATGTTTACGTACTAATTCACAAAATAATAGGTATTCTATTTTTTTTTATATCAAAAATGAAACTATTATACAATTCATTATTTTTCATTCATGGAATTTTATTTTATTAGAAAACAATTATAACAATACATATAAGCATTTAATATGCAAAAAAAGAAAATAAAATATATAAAATTATTATTTGTATTATCATTAATATTAAAATAAACCGAATAGGTAATATATTATAATAATTTAATATGTATAATGATCCATTTAATTTTGGTTTATAAAAATTGTTTTTGGTATTTGATTTGCTCGTTTTGTTGCCTCTCATAATTTCGTAAATTAGTTGTAAGTCAATTAACAATTATTAGTTAAAACAACTGTCAACCAAATTGTTATTTTGTTTCATTTTTTTTTTACATTTTTTTGGCGCCACCAAAACGATGCGCCCGGTCAATATTGCCCAATACACATAATTTTTCTATAGCAGTGGGATTCCACAAGTGGTTCGCCCTACTCTTGAGACCACGTTCAAGCGCCTGTCGTCGGCGCTCACCGACGACCAGCGCGCACCGACGAAACCGCTCGAACGTGGTCTCAAAAGTGGGGACATGCGCAAACACGGACGAAAATCGGTCGGCGGACTGATTGCTCTCTCGTGGAACAGAGTATAGGTGCAAATGGAGCATTTGCTCCAGGCGGCAAATTTTGAGGGGCGGCAAAATTTGCACTACCAGTCTAATAAATAATAAATTACAATATGTTAAAATATTTTTTTACTATGGATATTTTTAAAAATAATTTGTAAATTAAAATTGAAAATGATGCTAAATTATTTTTATTTCTCAATTTTGAATTCTACTTATAATGGAATTAAATGTGAATAATTGTTGTTACAATAATTATTGTCATTCGTCGACTATCCTAATTCTTAAATTAAGTATTGAAAATTGGATTCGAATATCGCACGGTAGATAAGATAACACATACATTAGAACGGAACCTGCATGTTGACGTTAAGTAACGTATTATACGATGTCTTATCGATTTCGATTACAATAATTCATAGAAGTAGCCTATCGGCTATAACTTATATATGTATAAGCATTGATTAAATATTATATAATTGTATTTTTGATCGAATATCTACAATTTGTGTTTAATATCTTTAAAAATCTCAATATCTGCAGTCGCTTTAGTTGTGTAGACGTGTAGTGTTTCATGCGCAGTTGACGAGTTCAAACCTTTAAAGTTTTAAACTAATATTTTATTAATGTGATTTGTCAGTCAGTTGTAAAGTTACGATGTAGTACTAGTAATAATGAAAAGAATAAGACTGAGTGGTTCGAAATATCAAAAAATAGCATTAGAAAAAAAGTTGAAAGAAGAAAAAGTTATTGCAAAAACGGCAAAATTAGATAGTTTTTTTAAAAAGGTAAATTTTTGAAATATTACATAAAATATGTCTTTGTATTACACTGTAACCGATAAGTAGGATTTTAGTAAGTACATAACTTGACGTTACGTAAAATCATGTTGTTGATTGACGTCACAGTTTTATTCTTTGGTTTTAGGATTCATATTCAAGTGTTCAAAACGACGAAGTTGTAGAAAAACTCAACAATAACGAACTTAATTCTAGTAGTTTATCTATTATTGATTCATTAGCTGAAACTAATAATTTTGATGAACAAAAAAACAATGAAATTCCGTCTCCTAACTTAGAACTTATTACCAGCTCTTCAAAAAATGTATCCGTATCAAAAAAATTTCCTAGGTCAGATCCAGCAGAATGGAATTTAGATTCTGATACAATTGACTATTTGTTAAAAAAATCCGCCTTTTGTTAATTTGATTGATATTGACTTTAAAAGTACAAAACGTTTATGCGGAAAAAATATTAGGAAACTTCCATGACATATTTGAAAGGTGTCTTCTTAATGGCGAACACAAAAAGAGGAATTGGCTTCTCTATATATAAAACTAACAACTTTGTAAATATTAATGAGTGGACATTTTTGATTTTCAAGTTTTGAAATTTTAAATAAACTTTGCTATTTACTACATGAATTTGAATTAGATTCTTTTAACAATGGTAACATTTCATTTATTGTATTACATTCATCATACAGCTCATTCATATTAAAAAAAGTTTATTTTCTAATTTAAGTTCACTAATCAAATTTAACAATTCAGAATATACAAGTTCACTGAAAGATTAAAACATTTTACTTGTTTTAACCAATTTAAGTCTGAGAAATTAAACCATTTATTCAAGTAATTAACTGCATTGTTCAAAAAGTTTAAAAAATCATTCGCAAGTAGTTTTTGTTTATGGACGTTTCAATAAGTTGATTTGTTTGGAAGCCAAAAAATTTATCTTTGATTCGTATTTCTAAAGATTTTTTTAGTGAATTCATCACATCATAAATTACCATGACTGATATGCTATTCCCTTGTAATTTATTAATGCATTCATTGAATAAGGGTAAAATATGACTTAAAAAGAAGAAATATATCTCTATGTCGGTATTGATTGTTTCTTGATTATCACTTAACAGTATTTTTAATATTAAAGGAGGGCATTTTTCCAAAGATAAGAAATAGGATTTAATTGGTTCCCAGTTTTTTAAAACATTTTCTATGGCAGGAAGTAAAGATAACCATCTAGTTACAACATGTTTCTTTAATTCAGACCATTCACAGTTTAAAAATGTAAAAAAATCTTTTAATGTTTCACGCCTTACAGAAGATTGTGAAAAATGAGCATATATTTTTAAAATTACATTTTCTATATCAAAGGATATATAGTTCATTGCATATCTTACAGTATTATGAATAATATGTGCATGACAATTTGCTTTTATTAAATTAGGAATGTCTTTTTTAAGTTAGTATATAATGAATGATTTTTTCCAAAATTACAATTAGTATTATCTGCACTTAATGCAGATACTTTTTGAAAAGGTAATTTGAGGTTTTCAAAAGATTTTTTTATGTATAAACACATTTCATCTGCTGTTTCATGTGGGTTTTCATAAAAATCAATTAATTTATTTTCAATACCATTTTCAATGCTGAAATATTGAACACTGAGAGGGAAAAGCTTTACATTTTTTTTGTTACTAGCATCAGTTTGAATTGAAAAAGCAAATACATTTTCATTATTTAAATAATCAATTATTTTATGGAGGTATGCTGGTCCTAATACTTCAGTTACAATACTTTCAGCCTTAGTCCTGCCTAAATGTAATTTGTTTAACATTTTAAAATCTTTATATATTTTCTTTTCAACTTTTATACAGCAATCTAAACTATTATAAGACAAATTGTGTTTCACAGTATGGTAAACTTGGACAAGTTCACAAGCAGTTACTTGATTTTCTTCTTTATCAGCAGTAGGTCCTTTGAATCCATAAAAGTCCATAGTTTTATTTTTAAGTAAACTTGTCTGCGAACTCTTATGTTTTTTACTAATCTCGTGCTGTTTAACCTAATAAAATATTATATATATTGAAATCGCGTTTTACTTAATTTATGAATATATAACAAACTCACTGCAGCTATGCCAGAATTCGCTATAGAAAATTTCACTTTGCAAACACGACAATAAGCTTCATATTTGTCTTCACATTTATCAACCCATTTATGTAATATGGTCCAATCATCCTTAAAACATTGTTTTCTCTTAACACATTTTTTCTTGGATTTAAATCATCTGAAAGTGATTCGTCTGGAGAATCCTAAATTAAATAAAAATAAAATCAATATTTACTTTAATAATTTGTTACAAAGTAGACTGTCGTAAATATTGTTGATAAAATAATTATTTTCATTTATTTTATTAACTTACCATAACTTCTCTAACTATAGTATAATACTAATATATTATATTGTACTAAATGTATTAAGTCAACACACTACAGTATTAGTATACAAGACAACAACTCAACAACTGCGAAGAGACTGAAAAGTAAAAACTTGAATAACACAATAATTCTATAAAATAATATAGATAATATTCGTTCTAAAAATACATCGCGCGCTTACTTATTTAATAGCGATAGTTAAGATTAACGGGAAACACAGATAAGAATATAAGATAGTCGTACTCGTGATTAGACTCGTACCATTAAATAATATATTCAATCAATGCTCGTACTAATTGTAAATGTTATATAAATAAAGTATTTCGGCGTACTTTATTTAAACTACTAAGTATAAAGAACAAAAATTTAAAAAACAGTACAATACTTTGAAAAATAGTACGGGTGGCAACCCTGACCCCAGGGTACCACTGTCGTCCAGTGGAATCGACGACCTGCCCTTCACCATGCGTCGGGTTCAGTTCAAAACACAACAAACCACCGGGTACAAAACCTTCTTCAGAGCCGATATGGAGACCAATAAGTCGTTTCCCTTTGCCAGAGGGATTAACAGTACCTGTCGATAGACCTTTTAAGAGGACGCTACACTGGTCATTTTCAGCGGTTAAAACACGTCTACGAAAAACAAACGAAATGGCATCAAAAAGTGGTTTTATAGTAAAAATACTCATAATAAAATTTATAGAGAACAATATTAAGGAGGGAACCTCATCGGTTTTTTTCAAAATATCAATTAATAAAAAAGTTACAGTTATTTAAAAAATGTAAAAAAAAGGTTTTTGTCCCTTTAATATCGAGCTGTGTATTTAGTATAATACAAAACCCCTATGAGGTTCCCTCTGAAATATTATTCTCTATAAAATTTATCATAGGTATATTTACTCTAAAACCAGTTTTTAATGGCTTTTCGTTTGTTTTTCGACAACATGTTTACGTCGTTGGATTTGATTTTTCATTGCCATCATGTGCTGCCACCTACTTGCCGTTATGACGGCGACCGCTAATTCCCCCACTACGCCAAATAGTTAATTTAACAATGACTGTCTCGTGCGGTCGGTCGTGTAGTCCAGTCATTTAACGATTTTTTGAGGAATTAAATCGGAAAGTTTTGATACTTTGCAAAAAGTTTGGTTATAGACACCTGATTAACCAAAAAAAAGTCGCCATTCCTCCGAGGTCCGGAAGTGTCCGCCATCTTGGATTTTAAGTGCGACTTTTCAGTTTTTTTAAGTTATCTTTAAAAATACTAATTTTATATCAAAAATACCTCAATACAAAAATGTAGCTGATAAAATTTTAAATAAATAAAGTTCCATAATTTTTTTTTTAGCTTGAATAGGTTAAGAGCAAAATTTAACCATGTCTTATAATATTAAACGCGGCGCGCTATAATACTATATTATATATAGTGCGCCGCACTTGTGTCCACTAGAAAATGCAATATTTACGTTTTTTTAATTATTAACATATTACAAATAAACATTATTATTGATATACGCTATATTATAAATAATTGAAATATTATATAATCATATATAATATATACACCACATATTATATTATATTTTAGTAAAATATAAATATTAGGTATTTTATAACAGTATTAAATAGGAGGAAAGTACATTGAATAATTTACAGAACTAATACAACATTTTAATTTAAGTTATGTTATTTACATTTTTTTTCTTTTACAATTAATATTATTACTATAATTCATTATACAACATTCATTTTTTGCGTTTGGATGATGGACCATATACTACTTCATCCTCGTCCTCATTAGAATTATCGTCGGACTCTTCTTCAATAATTTGCCGTTCACAATTTAAGCATGAAAGGCCAGAACATGTTTTGCACGCAGTAGAACACTTTAATCCTTGTTTTCTGCAGCCGCATGCTGCTCCACAATTTTTTGTACACGCACATGTAATTTTTTCTAAAATACATTTTGGCGCTGGTTCATTCCATGAAAATATTGGTTGCAGTCCATTCCTGGTTGTTTGCCATCCCCAATCTTTTGCATTTTTTTCTTCTCCATGCGACATTTGAACCTGGTGATATGTTCGATATATATGTTGTTTTAAAGCCTCTTTTGATGGGGGTAAGCTTGCCAATTTGAATTTATTTCCAGCCGTTTTTCGGGTGAATAATAAATATCGATATTCATCTATATTTGTTTGACTTTGTGGTGCACCATATAATTTTAATGTGTATCTTTCCCCGGCTTTAAAAATGTTTTCAGGTGTGGAGTTTGGGCAGTTAAATACATTTACTATTCCTTGAAGTTCTGGAAATTGGTTGAGAAGTTTGAAATGTTTTAATTTTCCGATATTATAGAAGCATGAAACAGTATCGCATCCACTTATAGCATGTAAAAATAAAATTGACATTTTTATACCATTAACCTTTTGAATATCTTGAATTGAATATATTTTTTTTCATTTCCTCCATTTCTGGTTTAAAAATATGATCTGATTTTCTACCGGTGTAAGAGTTATTAATAAAACCAGTAAATCGATATCTTGACCAACTACAACAACAGATTGACTTTGTGCCCTCTTTATAGCTTCATTTACAATTACAGTGTCGGCATCGTCATTGGCTTGTTTAATAATGTAACCTTTACCTTTTTTTTTTTTTTTTTTTGGAGTTGCATCACTACATGGAGGCCGGACTGTTTTCACATTACTTGGCCTCCATGCAGCATCGTTTATTGACAATAAATACAATTTACATAAATGGTTTCGGCTCGCATGGAATGTGGTACACCTTCCTTAGCGATCGCTAGTATGTATGCGTGTACCACAGACCATGATGCCTTACAGTGAATCGATACAATGGCCGGAGCCGATTAGTGTCAGCAGGGGCTGCCGTGCTGACACCTTACATAGATTATTATAATAAATATGCTGTTTGGATGCGTTATGGTTGCTTACTTCTCGGGCCGATCTAATTCCGCCACCCTCGAAGTCGCGTTCGCTCGTACGCTTCACGGACCGGCCTCGCCAGCCGTCCTAGACCTCCCCTCTGACGAAAGTGGGTGTGTCTCCGGTGTTGGCTAGGATCAGGCCGAGACTAGCTGCTAGATCGGTGAGGAGGTCGCCTCTCGGGTTGTTGACGCGCGAGCCCCAATCCACGCTCCACGCATTGAAGTCACCACCTATGATAAGCCTGTTGGCGCCCCTGGCTCTGAAAGAAAGTTCAAGGTCTCCTAAGAAGGTCTCATACTCAGCCAGAGTGGTGCCGGGTCTCCAATAGCAGCTGAATACCACTAGGTCTTCTAGCCTTATCCAGGCGAAGCCTTGACCGGAACCGCAATCGTCGTGGACAAATCCCGTACCGGAGGTGGTTCCTACGGCAGACTTGCGATCCAGGCTGAAGCACATCCTGGCGTTATCCTTGGTCCTGGCGTAGGGTTCACTTAGAATGAGGATGTCCACGTTCCTTTGGGTGACTGTTTGGTCCAGGAGTTGCTGGGCGTCCCAATTCCCGTTGAGGTTCACCTGGATGAAATTAATCATGTTGGCGATTGTCGGAGCGCCAGGATTCTGCTGCGCGTCTTGCATGCGGCCGAACCAGGTCTGTGGGGTCGAACCAGGTCTGTGGGGTAGAACCAGGTCTGTGGGGTACGAACCAGGTCTGTGGGGTGAACCAGGTCTGTGGGGTAAACCAGGTCTGTGGGGTGAACCAGGTCTGTGGGGTAACCAGGTCTGTGGGGTAACTAGGTCTGTGGGGTAACCAAGTCTGTGGGGTAACCAGGTCTGTGGGGTGACCAGGTCTGTGGGGTATGTAACCTTACCTATCAAATATGAAGACAACATTTGTATCAATCTACTTTTGTTTCTTATATTTGATAAGAATGATGTTTGTGCAACAGTTAGAACCATATTTTCATCAAATAAAATGTCCGCCGAAGTATTTTTTACACGCCGATTACGTTCCATATTTTTTGTACTTGTCGAGCTTTCATTGTAGCCGTCAAAAACTATAACTGAATTGGTCCCAAAATGTTTTCTTATACAGGATAAGTACAGTTGAAAAATTTGATTGAAAGTTAAATTTAATTGCCACATAAGTCTATGTAAAAGAAAACCACCATCTATTACATATAACGCATTACCAAGTGTAAAACTTTCAAGATTCGAAGACTGTATAAAATCGTACAATATCGATTTTTTTGTTTTCCTTATGCCCATTTCGTTAAATAATGAAAGTGGGTATGGAGACAACTCATATTCAAAATAACTTTTGAGTTCTTCATTGGATGTTTTCATTATAGAAATTCTTTGAAAAATTAATAGTGGGTCTATAGATATTATTTCTTCTCTTATTCTAATTGAAGAATTTAAAATAGCTATAGGTAACACTCTGTTGCTTCTCTTAAGTTTAACTGTCCCATATGTTTGTCCTATAATTTTTTTCATCTCAATTAACCCGATTTCATAAACGTTATGACAGTTAATAGTTGTATCTCCTACTACACCAGTTGATATTGAAATAATTGCATTTAGTTCTAAAAAAGGGGGATGCGACGAAAACCATTTAAGGAATATATTTAAATCGTTAGTATCTCTAGATATTCGTGATAACCTGGCGTCAACATGTTGTTCTGAATTTTCCATATAAACACCACAATATTTTTCTAAATTTTCACAAACATCGTGTGCAGCTGGTAAGCCTTGTATCCACTTATTCAAAGTGCTATCGGTGATACCTCGGCCATGTGTGAGACCGCCAATAGTTTTCATTGAACGCATTAAAGTTTGTTCAATGGTCATATCCGACCAATTACCTGACCAAAATTGATTTGTACGCCTTATAGTAAAATCACTTTCATTTATAAACCGTAACTGTTCATCAGCTGTCATTTTATACTGTATATTGGCCATATCATTTAGATACAAATGACACGATTTTGCATGTGGAAAGTGTCAACTAGCATGGAAATATGGGATCATTTTTTCAACACATTGAAGATGTAATTTCCAATTGCCCATTCTTTCAGCCGGTATATACTCTTTCATTAAAGATATCATATCAAAATATTGCAACCAAAGTTTAGAAATAGCGCCATTCTTTTTTAATACATCTAATTGATTTTTAAATTGTTTACTTAATTGTATTATTACATTTTCATTATAGATCTGGTCAAATTCAATTGGATTATAATTGAAATTTAAAAATAAATCGTTTAATTGTTTTTTCTCTTCATCACTGATTGTAAATGACTGTAAAATAATATTTGATAACGCCAAATGGACCAACGTATGTCCTCTTACAGCTCTGGAGTATGCATGACCAGTGAGCATTTTATCTGCAGTTATCGGTGCATAAATCGTACTAAAAATTTCCTTTAAACCACTTCCCGCCATTATATATCCAACCGCGCCCAAGAACGACATAAGTAAATGAAAACCTCCCAACCGAACAATGACATTTGATAAATTTGGACTTTTTGCTACTATATCACGGGCTGGTCAAAAGTTATGACACAGGTATTTTGGTCCAATGTCGAACATTTTTTTGATGCAAAATGTAAGACAGTATTTATAGTGTCGTAATTGCTTGGAGGTAAATTTACAAATGGAAGTGGAACTATTCTTGATAGTGAAAATGGTTTATTCTGTGTTATTTTCGCCATAAATGCAGTCCATCCTGGGACGGAAGGATTGTTGATAAACTTTTCTAATATCCACAGCAAATGAGGCAAAGATAATTCAATTTGTTCATCTACACCAAAATTATTTAAATTGTCAAATATAAGGTTTTTAATACCATCTTTGTCAGCTGGTTCAAATATTTTTATATTTATTTTTCGTAAATTTCCTATATTTTGTGACGATGGCATTATTTTCAGTCGATTTATTTTATCTACTGGACAAACTGAACTACTAGGTGTCACACATTGTATACCGCCCATGCTATGAAAAGTATTTAAACCATCCAAAGTATTAATATTAAAATCGGCGTTGTCAAAAATAAATTGGGAAAATGAATTCGGTAAAATATCTGGCTCTGGATGATACAACGAAGATGCTTCGAATAATAATGCTTCGCGATAGGATGCGCAAAAACCAAGATTGCACAAAATATTAATAATATTTTTAGATTCAAATTTTCTATGTAACATGACTGAAAGGCCTAATTGCAACGGTGATATGAATGATTTTGGTCTTGTTGCAGCCATAATTGAATGAGCTATTGCAGTACTTTTTCTTGTCAATTCAGTTCTTTTTTTTTTTAGTAATGATAACTTCGTCTAAAAATACTTTCAGAGTATTTGGTACAACCGTATCAACATTTTTTAAAAAATCAAAACAAGAATCATACGAAGTAAGATCATGTACCTGTGACCTTATATCCTCTCTAATTATCTCTGCTGCTGTGTATATTATTCTTAATCGTTCTTCCTCAACGTTACTACTTCTATTTGAATACCAATTTTCATTAAGTATCCGATTACCGACCGATTTGAAACAAAACGTTGTACCTACTCCGCTACTAATGATAATATCACTGCCATACTTTTCCATCAACTTTTTACTCACTGTTTTTTTATCGGGTTTATAGCCATCAAGTTCTTCAATAAGATCGTCTATTGAAAATTGACATTCCTCGCTCTCTTCAATATATTTAAAAATTATATCCATGGATTCTGATATATTGCTTACCTAGGGTCGTCCTCTTTTTTATGTTGAAATGGAAGAAATTCGAGAAAACTTCACATAACAGTCATGGTGGTAAATTGCCTCGGCAGCTACGAGATCAGGTTCACCAATAATCCTTTTCCAAACTATTTTACCAAACTCGTCATCTCTATTTAACGCCATTTGTAGTATACTGCCACGCAAAGTAAGACTTCGAACATTAAATACTTTACGACGTTTATTTGCGGGTTTTTATTTTCATTTTTTAAAAAATCGTCATCAATATTTTTTGCACAAAAAAAACACGTTAATTTAAAATTAAATACAGGACGAGCGGAGCGCAACTGTGCCTTTATAGGTGATTTAATCGGGACATCACTATTATTAGTAATCTCATCCGGTTTTATACGATCAATTCTCGCGTATTGTTTACTACAATTAATGTGTACTTTAATAGAATCGAGTCCTCGCAAAACACTATCTTTTTAATCATTACGCACAACACTCACGTTTATCAGAGATATTATACCTTTTTTTTTTACAACAACAAAATCATTGACAGTTAATTCGTTGTCATAAATAAAACAAACGGTATCAGGCATCACGAATACTTAATATTTTTAATACACTGTCGAAAATAGTCAGAAAAGAGCACACGAGCGATATTCATACGTATTACGCACTGTAAAACAACGAACATACAAAATATATCCGTTAGAATGCGACCCTGCCGACTGCGTCGCTCAACAATAAAATGGTTATTAATAACTAATAAGTAATAACAATTAGCAGTGTTATCGGAAAAGGACACAACAGTAGGGTCAACTGAACAGCCACATACACAACTCCCACAATATAATTATATAAAATAAAATTCAATGTAGGTACCAACATGCTATAAAAAAATATTTATATTTTAGTAAAATATAATACGCGGTGTATATATTATATGATTATATAATATTTAAATTATTTATAATATAGCGTATATCAATAATTATGTTTATTTGTAATATGTTAATAAATATAAAAAACGTAAATATTGCGTTTTTTAGTGGACACAAGTGCGGCGCACTATTTATAATATAGTATTATAGCGCGCCGCGTTTAATATTATAAGACATGGTTAAATTTTGCTCTTAACCTATTAAAGCTAAAAAAAAAATTAAGGAACCTTATTTATTTAAAATGTTATCAGCTACATTTTTGTATTGAGGTATTTTTAATATAAAATTAGTATTTTTAAAGATAATTTAAAATAACTGAAAAGTCGCACTTAAAATCCAAGATGGTGGACACTTCCGGACCTCGGAGGAATGGCGACTTTTTTTTGGTTACTCAGGAGCCTATAACCAATCTTTTTGCAAAGTTTCAAAACTTTCCGATTTAATTCCTCAAAACACCAATTTTGGAGCTTAAATGACTGGACTAGTGGGTCGGTTATCGGCGACGGCAGGCGCTTCTGATAAATGAGAATAGATTATGCACCGATTATGAACCATACCAAAGTTGTTCCTAATATGGATTACTGACATTATAGAAATGACAATTATAAATAAATAAAATTATTATAATTATGCGATCGGCAATTATAGATGGCATTCCATCACTGACCGACTGGATAGTGGATAACTCTTTGATTTGTGTTGATTGTTCAATCATTTTTCTAAAATAATTACTACGAACATTCTAATATTTTCAGATAGTAGGTACATCAAACTTCAAAATATGCATCATCCAGCAATGATAAATACAAGTACCTAATCATATAAAATAAATATTCAAATTAATTGAAACAAGTAACTATTATTTTTTATTATATATAAGTATGACTATATATATATCCCCCATAAAAAAAATGAGTTGTAAATATACACACCGTACTTATTAATTAGTGATTACGAATTCCAGACAGCGGAAGTAACAATATGAGACTACTTACTAATAGCTGTATTTTCAGAAATGTGTATAACAACTAAAAAAAAATATTGAAGTATAATTATTACTATAATTACCTATTGTAATACCTAACTCTGGTAAGAAAAACTTGATTAAAATAGTTGTATGAAAATCATAAAATACCTTGACATAATTGAGGCGTGTAGAACCGTATCGGCCCAACCCACAAAAAAATCAAATATCGTTTTATGTGAAAATATGATAAAGAATTAAATTTGATGTAAATTCCAAATTGGCCCAACCCTCAAAAAAAATTATCCGCTAGATAGCAGCATATAATTCGTTTTGTCGTGGATATTTTAATAACTATCTTCGAGGCAAAAATGGCCCAACCAATGATACAGGATTAGGCCGTTATGATTTCTAAATTTAACTCAGTGCTTGTGGAATAGGTTAATTTGGTTGTAAGATATGATGGTATATTATTATTATAATTATCATGATTATTGATAATAATGCTGGCTAATGATAGTATTACTATCAATTATGTTGTTGTTATGCATTAAGATTTTAATTAACAAAATATAATAAAAGTTTTAAGATTTTATAAGCAATTTACCAATATAGTTTTAATACTTTTAAAATATTAATTATTACCTTCTATGAATCCAGAAAAAATGAATGATGCTCTCCAAACTGGTAAGTGTCAACAAATGATGACCTCCTGTGGAGATCGGTGTATGTTACAATTTTTCAAAACCCGTTTTATTACATTAATTGATAAAACTCAGTGTTGCCAACAGATTGCAGTACATAATGTATGAATAAACGTACGTTAAGGATTTAAAAAGTTGATTACAAAAAAGATTTTATGTTTGTGAAGTTGTTGACGTTTGTTCAAATCGGTGTATGTTACATCTGATAACATAATCAGTATTAGTCAATACGTTAAAACTTGAATATTACAACTCGCGCATGTACACGTTTTTCGTTTCAAATTTTCAATAATAAATTATTCAAATATAAAGAAAGCAAAAACGGTAACTCAATGCTCACCCGAGTCAACCGTTATTTGTAAATGTTCGTATGAATGCAAAAAATTAACTGTTAATCGTATCGTTAAGACTCGTAAGCAGTTTGCGTATTTACGGTATAAACAACAAGCAGATTATTTGTTGAGCAGAATTTCCTTGAGCAATATTCAGCGGCGTAGAAAGGAAAAACAAGAAATTCCTGATAGCAGTCGTAGACAATGTTCAATCAAATATACAGTGCCGGGCGAAGAGAATTTGCTACAGGTTTGTAAACAGTCATTTATGCGTTTATTTTCCTTATCGAATAGTCGATTACAGAATTTAATTGAGCACACAAAAAAGGTTAAGATATCTTTTATAAGTAACATCGGAAAGAATCCAAATTCGCATGTACATAAAATAAAATACCAAGAAGAAACGCGAAACTCTATTATATTACACGTGATGCAATTCCCAAGAGAAGAATCACATTATACTCGTAATAAAAATAATAGAGAATTTCTCAGCCCAGATCTTAATATTTCGAGATTGCATAGCGCATACAAAATTCAGAACCCTGATTCGAATGTTTCTATTCAATTTTATCGCCGTACATTTCTAAAGTATTTTCCAACCTTATCTTTCCGGCGACCGCAAACAGATACTTGTATGACGTGCGACCGGTTGCACATGCAAGGAAAAGATAAAACGATTGCTGGTTTAAATGCTATTAAACAAAAAGAGTTACATCTGCGAAAAGCGGAAAAAGCGAAAACCATGATGTACAAAAATATGAAGGACGCTCAAGAGCCGAATAGCGATACGTTAGTGCTTTGTATGGATTTGGAAAAAGTTCTTTTTTTACCTACATTGACGCACAGCCAGATGTACTATAGCCGACAACTTTCAGTGTACAATCTGTGTTTACACGTCGGTGACACAAGAAAAAGTTATATATGTGTCTGGCATGAAGGTATCACTAGTCGTGGAGCCAATGAAATCATTTCGAGTTTTGTAAAAGTGGTCACATCTCGGATAACAACAAAAAAAAAGATTGAAATGTGGTGCCACAACTGCGCTGGACAAAATAAAAACAAAATGTGGTTTTTGCTATGTTCTATCTCGTAAAGTCTGGCTGGTTTAAAAGTATTGAATGTAGATTCTTGGTCTCTGGACATAGCTTTATGCCCTGTGATCAAGACTTCGCCATGATTGAGAAAAGGAAAAAGAGGTTAGCTGCCATGGTCCCTACAGAAATAAAAGAGTTGATCCAAAGTTCAAAACTAAACAATCCATTCGAAGTTGTCGACATTGAAGATGGAGATATTATCGATTTCAACGTAATGGCAAATCAATTTCTGAATACCACAAAAATGGGTATAAGTAACGTCACAGGGAGTAAGGTCACAATGCAGTCGCTTCTTAAAGGCTGTTTTAAATAAACTCACATACGGTGATATAGAGAACTGGCAAGAAATTAAGGTTGCCAAACGTGGCGTCAACTTAATCATATCCCCGAAGATTTACCAAAAGTGAAGACGGGCCGTGTCATAGACGAAAAAAAGGCCAACGACCTACTAAAGATGTTGGACTATTTGGAACCGAAGTACCGCGAATTTTACACACAACTGTGTAGCAAAAAATAAAAATATTATAATATTAATTATATTAACAATATTAACAATATTAATTATAATAGCTATTATTTAAAAATAAATAAATAAATTTATTTTGTCTCATACATCGATCTCTAGCGTACTTTTCTTATACTGCCTTCAATTTTTATTGCAGGAACGTAATTTTTTCAGGTAACATAAAACCAGCATCATTGAATAAAACCATGTACAAAACATGCACATACACCGACTTAAATGGTCTGTATACAGTTATTTGTCTCTCCTGAAAAATTTCATT